>JAOVYW010019336.1:0-11301 GCA_025775045.1 Hiodon tergisus | reverse complement strand
ACAAAGTTTTCTCCTCACACAACCTTCAGCTCTCATCCTGACTTCCCACTAATACCAGAGCCGCTCACTTGACACTGGCTTCCCACTGATACCAACAAAGTTTTCTCCTCACACAACCTTCAGCTCTCATCCTGACTTCCCACTAATACCAGAGCCGCTCACTTGACACTGGCTTCCCACTGATACCAGAGCTGCTCTCTTCCTGTTGACTTCCCACTCACATTATGTGCGGGAGACGGAGCGTAAACAATGAGTAACTGGATTTGTGACCACTGCTGTTGTACTTGTAAGAAACCCACTTAGCCTGAATTGAAGTGCTGTAAATATTAAAGCTGCATCAATGGACAGTGTACAAAATATAATTATGTTCAGATTGAGTTTAATTGCTTCGTGGTTATAACTGTCCAGGGTAATGGCAATGCTGGCCGGAAATCTAAATGGGGCCTGGTACATGCACTGTCAGATCTTCCCACTGGGACAGCTGAATGTACCATTTTGTCAGTGAATGAGCAGGGAGTGGGGGAGGGGAGTGAATTCACAACAGTTACAAAACCATCATAACTCCACCCCATCCAAACCCAACCCTGGCTGGATCACTGGTGAACCGTGGAGGTCAGATTCGCACCCAGTCACTCTCTATGCTTCCTGCTTCTCTCCCTCCCCACAGCATGTGGTGTCCGTGTTGCAGAGAACGGCTCTACAAGATCAGGCTGTTTTTTATTGCTGTACTCCCACAATCGCATTTCTTTTCAGTCTCTCTCTCTCTCTCTCACACACGCGCGCGCACACACATAGTGAATGACCGGTTTGCTGTGAGACATGGGGAAGGTCAGAAGACCAATTGGTGTTGCTTCCTTCCTGCAGTCCATACGAAATGTTCCTGTTTTAACCCAATGACCTTGCCATCGGTCAGTCCCCAACACCTCCCTCCCCACCCCCTCCCAAGTCGAGCTATTGCTACTTGCTATCCATCTTATTTCTTGTTGTTTCCATAAGATAAAAACACGCGGCGGACGGTTTCCCACACACAATCGTTTCTGATCTTTTCTGCTTGGCCAGCTGCTCAGTTAGACGTGCACGCTGCCGAATGTTTCAGCTGGACGGATTGAGCCCGGCTGTTCTGTTCATGCACTTTAACAAGAAAACCGAGAAACGTGGTCAGCCAGATACGTAGCCTCAGGGGATTTCTTCAGCCTGTTCGCCGGAACGTTCGGGCAGGAACACAGTACCTTTGTGTGGCAGAAAGATCCGTCTCTGTAGAACCCATGCGTGGGTTCTGTATGTGCATCCCAGGGCAGTGGAGTGAAGTCAGCTGATGAGATGTGACTGGGGCCAAAGTTGCATCCCCCCCCGCTCCCCCGTGCTCACCTGCACGTCTGCACCTCTCTGCGCGCGTGTTGTTATCGGAGAGCCGGACTTGTTTGGGCCTGTCGCCACATGTTGACCTTCGATCAGACAGGTGTGCAGCCCCACCCCCCGAGTCTGCCTGCGAGAGTGTGAGGAACAGGATACACATGGGACGAAGTGGACACTTCCGAAGAGCAGGATCGGCGTAACGCGTTTCACTGACGGGGAGGCCGCTGCCCCAGGACTGCCTCAGTATGTACTTGGTTATGGTGTGTTAAACTGTAAATTATAAATTCACAAATAGGCACATCGGCTCATCTGCCCCAACCCTCTCTGAGGGAATTTCTGAGTGATACTATGCTAAACCCCTGGGGTAAAAACTGGTGAAAAGTTTTTGGTTGAATTCTAACCCTTTATAAATTCAAACGAAAAACAAAGTAGTCACATGTAGAAGAAACTAAGATTTAGATTTTTCATACAAACTAACAAAAATACGCAGAAACAAGTTCTACATAATCGGTTCGAGAACTGATTTAGATAATTTTCCTCAGAGGCATAAGAAAAATGAAAAAAAAACACATGGTCACTAAAAATACACGAGGTATTAAAAAGGCCATTACTCGTCTTATTTCTATTTGCTAATTACCTCCAAGTAAAATAATTCCACTAACCCTGACCCTTAAAATCACGACACATGATTTTTCCATAGGGGGCAGTGTGCCATTTCAATTGCGCGGAGCTCTCTCTCTCTATATATATATTTTTAAGTATTCGGTTATTTTAAAAAGTAAACGTGCGATTTCGTAACGTGGCTATAGATGGCAACACGAAATATAAACTAATGGGTTTCAGTTCTTGGTGGCTATGGTCTTGGTGAATTCGTACAGTTTAATGTTATATTAACTGATTTTCTATATGTCTACATAATGCGGAATAAAGTGACTAATCCTAGATGGTCTGAAAGCATCCCATTAGCTCTCTTGAAATCTCCAAAAAGGACGAGGGATAACTATTTATTAGTTTATTCATGATTATAAAACGAAAAAAAAAAGCCAATAAATGAAGCCTTCTGTGTTTATTCAGTTAGGTTTGCTGATGCTGGTTCGTTATTTTCCGTCCTCTTCCCACGGAGATAATTTCCTTTGTGTATACTCAGGCCTGGTCTGTAATTCTCTCTTTCCCCCAGTTCTTTTTGGAAGCACGTCCCCGGATCGCCCTCTTTCTTCGACAAAAAGGAACTCGAAATTGCCTGTACCAACCCCAGCGCAAGTTGCAAAGCACCATGGTCTCTTAATGCGGGCGGTCACAGCAAACTAATTTCTTCAAGCAACTTGGATCTCAACTTGAGGTCTCAAACACCGATTGTTTTTTGTCGTTTCCAATGTTAGAGTAGAAGCCAAGGGAAATATGTTAGAAATATGTTAGCCACGTTGTGTCCTCGACAAAACAGTATCACGAATATGTTCCAATCGTCTGAGTTAATTTGCATAAAACCATAAATCCTATTGAACGGCGCTTATAATTTGCCCACCCGACCAGGTACCGTCGCGGTATATAAGACTGGGAGTGTCCCTCAGAACCAATCCAGCACATCATGGCGTTCGGGTACGGATACGAGAGTCGTAGCGGCTGCCACTATTCTTTTTCAACCAGATAAGTTATTCGATTATTTTTGTTTTCGTAACTAAATTACGTTTTTGGTATATTAATATGAAAACCGATTCAGTTCTTTTGTGTTAAAATAAATAGTATACGTGTTTTGGTATTGTGGTTGCTGTGATTCCGTAGTACTTTTTAGCTAGCCAAAATCGAGGAGAAATTGTTTGGCGAGAAGAGTAGGGGACTACACAAGGGGCCCTTATTTGAGGTAGGATTTGACTATTTTGGAGTATGTTTTTTTGTATCTTTACATGGCTACACCGAATCTTTGGGGTGTTACTGAAAAATAGAGTTCAACAACTTCGTTAACTTGTCCAACAATTCTTTTAATGTCAGTTAGAACTAGCTAAGAAGCATAGCTTGTTAGTTAAACAGCCAAAAACATATTTTTTCATACGGCTTTTTGATAATGTTATTAACGAAAACATGTAAACATTTTTTAAGTTTGCCATGTGCGATCTGTCTAAGGGTATGTCGAGTTTACTAATTAAAAGTTTCTTTACGGTATTTGGTGTTACCTTAACGAGTGACCCTAATTGTCATTTCGGACAGTGTAACGTTACATTAGTTTAATTTGATATTGGAATGGGAAGAACATCGATATCGCGGAACGGTACATTTTTGTCTTCACCAATGCACATTATAATTTTGGATGGACTTTTGGTGAAGGGAATATTAAAAGTTCAAATCAGAGTTTTTGTAGTTTTAAATAGCTTAAGTTTTAGCTACCCGTTGAGGCACTCTACGGTACGAGACAGGATTTTTTTTGTTTAAAAAAATCTTTTTTCGTATCCTTTCTATTGCAAGCCAGTAATTCATCGTATTAAAGCGAATTTGATTACGTTCAAATACTTGTCAAATGAAGTGAAGGCGGATGGTTGATTCGTAATCGTATTAATTGTGATAAAATTAGCAAACGCTGTGATTAAAGTACGGGGAGGTAACGTTACCGCGAATAGTAAGTGGAGTTATCTGCGGTCACGGTGACCGTAATGCGAACCGACAAAAGACACATTAACGGCCATCGGTGTTGATCCAAATGTTTTTGTCCGTCTGTTTGTGCTACTTATCTTATATGCACCTCGCTGGTTGTTTCCTTAGTGAGTCAAACTCCGTTGTAAACCCTTACAGAATGGTGTTCTGCCTTTTCTATTTGTTTTACTTTGCTGCAAAGAACGAGGGAGTGGCGATATATCGTTGACTACGTTATGCGTCGTTTCCTTGACACCGATCGTAAAGGGGGTCCGAAGTAAAATATGGCATTGCGGGGTTGTGCATTTCTGTACTTTTCTGGCGTTCCTGGTTTTATAGCGGACCCGCGCACAAGGCGATTGCTCAGATAACGCAGAGGGTGGAATGTATCAATCTTGAACTTTGCAACATTCCGCACATATCTTCCCTGTACTTTAGAAGGTGGGGAGACAGTTTGGCGTTTGTGCCAGTTGTCTGATCACCGAAAAGTAACTCCGCGTGCGTTTTCCCTAATCAATTTACTTTAGCCCACAAACACCTGCATGAATTGGAATGGGTAATTGCTCATTTGTGGAGTCGCTAAGTGGGTGGTTGCTGTCAATCCCTGGTTTCAGATGAATCTAACATGGCCGTAGAAGAGGTATGGATGTGACGTGATCAGACCCGCCGTTGCTCGAGCCACACCCTGCCGTGACCTCGGCGCTAGGAAGCTCAAGCCGACCCGAACCGCGGCGATGGACGAGTCGGCGCTGCTGGACCTCCTCGAGTGTCCCGTCTGCCTGGAGCGGCTGGACGCCTCAGCCAAGGTCCTGCAGTGCCAACACACCTTCTGCCGGCGCTGCCTGCTGGGCATCGTCCAGTCCCGCGGCGAGCTGCGCTGCCCCGAGTGCCGCACCCTGGTGGGCTGCGCCGTGGACCAGCTGCCCAGCAACATCCTCCTGGTGCGTCTTCTGGACGGCATCCGGCAGAGGCCCCGCCGACCGGGCGCCGGACCCGGACCCGGCCCGTCCAGCTGCGGCAACGGCAACGGCCCCGGCCCGGCCAGGGCGCTGGGTGGTGGAGCCCGAGAGCTGAGCGGCCCGGCCGGACAGCTCGTCCAGAGGGTCCAGGCCAAGAGCACTCCCGTCAGGGTAAGTCACTTGGCTGAAAAGCTCCCCCCTAATCCCGCGAGGCTGGGTTTGGTAATCGTGTGGTACTGCTGCTAACCCTATGGGTGCCCTGCCAGATGCTTCCACCAACATTAACGTAGCCCACTGTTTTAGTTCAATCTTGCAAATGATGGTCCTGGTGGAACTGAAGCAGCAGTCATTCCTCGCACTCTAGGAGTGGGACTGCTATGGGTCAAGAGATGGTTTGGGTTATTCGGACCTTTATGCTTACAGGAGAACCTCTGTTACACCCTCATTGTTTCCTGCGACGTTCTTCCGCTTAACGTTTTGAATTAACGCAGCTCCAGCCCAGGATTCTGGCAGCCAAGCTGTGAAACGTTCCACTGGGTGCTGGTTGACGGTGCCGACTCCTGCCCCAGAGCGGTCTTAATGTACGGGAAGCGTATTCATTCAGTCGCCCTGACACCAATCTCTCTGTTACACCAATGGTCCCTCTCATTCCACAGCAAATGCAATTGGCTTCTGCTGTAGTGGTTATTACAAGTCTGTCCTTGTGTTTAGTGTTCCTGGTCTGACACGTGTGGGCCTTCTTGCTCCCTAGAGGCACAGTCATACTAGGAGGTTATTGTTTAGGATTCATGTTCAGTGTTCCAGACAGAACGAAACCGATATGTTCGCCCTCATCCAATCGCGTTTGCTTTTGCCAGCGCATCACTTGGTCCCTGTGTGAATGGCTTTGCTCCGTTTCACCTGCTTGGTGTTTATACAACACGGACCTGATTATGAATTAAGAAGCGGCACGTACTCTCATCTCCGTAATTTAATCACCGGGCTGACTGATTACTTGGGGGGAGCGGGGGTGTCTGGAAGCAGATTTTTTTTAAGAGGATTAAGATGGCGAAGGTTTCAAACGAAACCCCCTTGTGTTTGATGCCAGCATCCAACGTGGCACACGTGGTCTCCTCAAGTGACCGCGGTCACGTTCCTCCAAGTCTTGCGCGTGTGTGTGACTGCATGGTCGATAAACCACTGAATCTTGGAGCACATTGAAGCCTACTTGACTGCTGTTCCTGAGTCTGTCGTGAAGGTATGATGTGTTTATGTGATGATATGCAGGTGAAGGAGGGTTTTAGTGTCGATAAGACCTCTGCTGTCTTGCGCGTACCATAATTTGTGAAGGATAGAGGGAGTTTGTGTGCGACTGGTGGAAGGTACGCTTATGGGATGGAAACGCATGTTTGACACTTTGTATACCTGTGAGAGAGGAAGAGGCATTGTGCTAATATTGTGATTGGCTGGGTGGGAGATGGTGGGTTTTGGTTAGAGAAACGCAGCAGCTGTCTATTGTGTGCTCTTCACCTGCCGCTGTGGTCCGTGAAGGTTCTGAGGCCTTCTCCTGCCAGCGCTTGGACTCCTTTATGGACCACGTTGGCAGGTGAATCGCAGACCGGTCCTGGTAACCCAGAGCCATTTGTGACCCATGGGGACCACGTGACTCGGTTCCCAACCTAACCCACCTGCCTACTGTCCTAGCGAGAGTGTCTGACACTAGCTATGAAGCAGAGCAGTCAACCTCTTGCCCTCTCTCCTGTCCTGAGATTTGGGTGTGGACCAGATGAGGGTTTGGGAGGGATCCTGTCAGGGGTCACCAGCTTCAGGAAACCAAAGGTCAGGAGTTGGTCAGAGGGTGTTGCGCAGCGAGCAACATAGGCCGAAAATTTGGTATGCTAATCGGCCTGCTTCTCCTTCCAGTGTTCTTAAAAATAAATAAATAATAATAATAAAAAACTTAAATAATTCATAAAGGCACTCAAAGCCGTTTAATTTACTACAGGAGCCAGGCGACGCATTCTCCCTGGGGTAGGGTTTTGAAAAAGCGTAGCGACCGTATTTCAAGATGCTAGTCAATTAGACGTGCGGCTCCCGTCCTGTTTCTGATTCTGCGATTTTCCGACCGCGGAGGAGCCGAGTGCCCTTTGTCCCGTTGAGCGTGCCTTGTCTGACTTTCCTACGGCCTTGTGACCAGGCCACGTTTCCAGTACCTGATTTCCTCCTGCTCATCGTCGTTTACAGAAATTGTGAGGATGTTTTTGCAGTACTTGTGAGACGCGTCATGCCCATTAAGCTCCTTCTTATTATTGGATCCTAAAAAAAATAAGTGAAGGTTCCTGGATGGAATTTTCTCTCTCTCTCTTGTTCAGGGGGCAGTTGTGTATCTGTGCTTGGTTTTCTGCAGCTGGAAAAGTCCATGTTGGATGACCGAAAAAGTGTTTTTTTTCACTGAATTGTATCACAGAGGGGTCTTCAATAAGCTTCCAAAATAAGCCTTGTGGTGTAGTGGTTGAGTTGTCTGACCTTTCCACTGCTCCAGAAATCTACATTATCTAAACGACCTCAGTGAATATTCAGACAAATTCATTGGTGAAGTGTGTATTTTGCAGTATTATTGTTTCAGATGCCAACAATAATACTAATGTTGCTGTGACGTCAGCCTCTCTCCATGGTCAGGTGAGCTCCTGATTGCCCCCTGGTGGTTGAGCACGGTGTTCCCACCCAGAGCCCCGGTGACCCCGCTCTCCGGAATGTTTGACTTTTGCCGTGAAGTGTGAAGGGCTGTTGTCCGCTCACTCGGTCTCTCGTCAGTGGCGTGAAACTAAATCTTTCGGTTTGCGTTTGTGCCGTGACTCCTTTCGGCTCGTCTCGGCACGTTGTGTGTGTGTGTGTGTGTGGGGAGAGGCGGCGCCTTTGTCGCTGGTGATAAACAACTCTTTCACACTCCTGTTTCTCCTGCGTCTCCGGCGCTGTGAATTGTCTGACTTGAGTTAACAAAAGGCCTAACTGGGTGATTCATCTGTAACTTTGGCGACCCCGGCGTATCCTTGGAGATACAGATGTGTCGAGAGTGACAGGGCAAGGGTTTCGCTGGAGCACTTCAGGGATCAGTTCCTCCGCTGAACTCTGACCGTCTTTAACGTCCCCCCGGGTCCCTCCTGGGTTGGCAGGCTTCCAGAGAGCCGGTCTGGGCACGCTTGCGGGAGAGCGTCTGGAAGCCCAGGTGTCTGCGCACCGAGGCAGTGAAGCTCGCAGCAGCTGGGGAGGGTTTGTTCAGACCTCGTCCACAGCCGTGCAGGTTTGTGTGCGCGCTTGGCCCCCAGGCAGCTGTGTCAGGATCTTTTGAGGATCTCCTCCTGTCCCCTCTGGTTATTGAAGCCCATAGCTGTTAGCGTGTCTGGGACGGGGGCGCCTCCCCTTGGTGGATATGACGGGATGGCCTGTTGTTGATGCAGGGGCAATATAAGGATGCACGTTGGAACGCGGGGAAGCCCACTGAGCTTGCTTGAGGTCACGTGTAATGGGGGGGGGGGAGTGTCCATCTTCCCCATCATATCAACATTCTTTGTCTCGTTATCCTCGGAAGTCTCCTTTCTCACCAAAGGGAAGGTTTTAGTGTCTCAAAATGGGCCAAGTGTCAGTGGAGTTGGGGGAGATTCGCCTCAACCCTGGCTGTGTTGGGGTCCAGGGGATGTGCGGTCCACGGGCGATCCAGTGTTGTGCTGGCCATATGAGTGTGGCACTGGAGCACTGCGTTCATGACCGATTTATTTATATCAGGAGTTTACCAGTCTGTGACCTCGAGTACGTTTTAAAGTGGTTCCGGTGTATGGGAAGCGTTGGAGGATGGCTAACGTTGCTAAGTTATTGTGTGTTTGTTTGTTTGTTTTGTTTATTTTTTAAACAAAGTAAGCCTTTGCCCTTTGTTTACTCCTCCTGGGAGTGTTTCATACTTTCCAAGCGGTGGAGGGTGACGCATGCAGTGACGTTTTTGGGCCTGCCCTCGCGGGTCCCGGGTAAATAACCTCCCTACGTTCGGGTTGGGACCGTGTGGATAGGCGCTGCGTAGAGCGTGCTGGGAACTCCTCTAGGTTTCTCTAGATTTGTAAGTGTATGTGGTTTGTTTATTGAGCGGGTTTGTTTGTTGCTGGTAGTAACGCAGTGGTGTGCGTTTTGGTTTATTTTGGGGTTTTTGCTCAACGTTGGATAGTTTATTTTCTTCTCTGTACGGGTTCAATAGGTCTCTAGTCATGAGTCTCATTAACCCCACCACTTCTGCCGTGGTTCCTGGGAGGAAACATGGCGTTGGGTTAAAGGTGTATTTGTAGTTTTCTCTCTTCTCGCCAAAATCCCTCGGTCTTGGTCCAATGATGGGAGCAGGGCCCCCGAGAGACAGATTACATGGTAGCAGACCGACCCGGAAAGAATCCTCTCACTGGGACTTCTGAGTAAAAATGAAATGGTAAGATTAAAATGCCACCACGAGTTAAGCACCACAAGTGCTTTGTCTGTGACAGAGTTTTGAGATGCTTCGACCACCGTTTTTCTTAAATGATCATTAAAACTTTTTTTTTTGTGGGGGTGGAGGTGATCCGCATTCTTGTTCCAGTACTCCTCAGTTTGTGACCCCTGCTATGGGTGACCTTTCACCTCTAGCTGTGGCCACTCCCAAACATTCTGCCGGAATCCTCCCGTTAATCGCCACGTGACAACAGCTGGCACCTGGGCTGATCGCTGGTGGAGAATTAGGTTTTTCTGAGATCTGACCTCTGACCTCTGACACCGTGTCCCATCAGTCTTGGGAGTTAACACCCTGCCCCCCTCTGACGGAATGTTTTCACACGCTGGCCGCTAAGTAGACTGGTCTGAAGGCCTGGTCCGGCGGTCCTCTTTGCCTGCTGTGACCGCCCCCCGCCCGCATGTCGCCTGTGTGGTCTCTCCTCTTCAGGGAGAGCAGCGCACCAAACGGTCTGCCTCCCCCGTCGCTGTGACCACACCACACGTTGTTTTTGTTTGCCTCTCTGCGCCATGGCAACGCCCCCATTCAGTGGCCGTGTGCGTGCGCCCAGGAGTTTCAGGTACGATTGCGTTTTTCCGTTCCCAGTGGGTGTGAGTGGTTAGCTTTTGTTCCGCAGCGGTGCGAGCACGTTTGTCTGTGTTCTCCTTTTCCTCTGTGGGTCGTGTTTCAGTCTCTTTCTTTTTCTCTGTGGTAGGTGACTCCGATGAGGTCATCTCTGGGCAGAGCGCGCCGGCGCAGAGTCGTTTCCTGGGCTAGCGTTGCTGTGTGTGGCGTCTGCCCTGCGGCGCCCATTCCCTCATCTTTGTGGTCTGTGGGCCTGACCCCCTGGCTGACCCCGAACCCTGTGGCCTCGCTACCTGGGCAGTATCCCCTCTCACTTTCCCAGGTCACGACCCACACCGCGCTACAGGACGTCCACTCGTCCGGATTTATGGCTGCTGCAGGTTGCTATTAACATTGAGAAAGAGGGGGGGCCTGATCTATAGGTTGTGTTGTAGATGTTAAGTGGCGTTGGTGAGGTTCTTGATGTTCTGAACTGTGCTGTTAAGGCCCACCGACGAGCTCCAGTGCCTGGATCGGCACGTCGGGTGCGTCCTACGCGATCCTGCGAGAAGCTGCTGCCGTTTCCCCAGACAGGGCTGAACCAGAGCAGGCCTCCGTCAGGGAGAATTGCTGTGTAGTCAGTCATCTAGACTGTGTAAATAAACGGGGGTCATAACGGGGAATGGGGTCAGGCAGATGCAGTCCTTTGCTCCAGTGGTGAATCATGGATAAATATGGTACTACTAAAAATACCATATTTTATTAAAGAGGATCATTTTTTACCAGAAGAAACGTGGTTTTGTTTTGTTATTGGTCCCTGTCCCATATCTTGGGGGGGGGTTTGTTCTTTAGAAGTAGAAATCGATGGCTGGAGGATCCTTGCTGACATGACCACTGCGCAGAGGTTTATTTGTGTGTATGTGTGTGGTCAGTCAGACAAGTCTGTATATGCACCCCAAACCGCCATTGTTCTGTATTAGCGGTTCATTGGCTGTAACCACAGCAACCGCACACGGGAGAATGCGGTAGTGTAGGCAGCCCCCTCCGACTGCATAGGGCATTCAGCAGTGAGTGGAGGTGTGAACGCCCGCATTGACGTACTGGGGAGGCTGGAGCCTCAAATTCCCATGGGAGGCCTGTTAGTTTGGGCAATGTCTCTCCCCTGGCAGTCTTTGCTGTAACGGAGGGGGTCGGGTCCTGTCCCTGGCAGTCTTTGCTGTAACGGGGGGGGTCGGGTCCTGTCCCTGGAAGTCTTTGCTGTAACGGGGGGGCGGTCTGGTCCTGTCCCAGGCAGTCTTTGCTGTAACGGGGGGGCGGTCG
>JAOVYW010019317.1:9109-19906 GCA_025775045.1 Hiodon tergisus | reverse complement strand
AAATGTAAAAAGTCAGAAATCGACACCCACGTATCCAATGGATGTCAAGCGATGAAACAGCCTAGTGATGGCAGATCAATTTTGCCAGATAAGGAAAAATCATAGTAAATACCATTTAATCATTAAAATTATTATTATATCAATGCTGGTAAGTATACATTGGATTTGGCCAGGACCAAATCAAAACTTTGGCAACTTATTAATCACACTTTACATGACTGTATTTAAAAACTCTGTTAAAAACAGTTATGTTAAGACACACTAATGTACATCCTACAAAAATCAGAAAGTAGCATTAAAAGTAGCATTTTGTTTAATTTAAAATACCCTTTGATGTTCATAACTGACTTACGTTAAAGTTCATAATATGCGCATGTGTATTTCCAATGACTTTGCAAGCTAGCTACGAATGTTACATTTTTGATACATTATAGACTGTAGTTGTGGTAAATACTTGTTTCAGACTGTAAAAAGGGAATTTACTTATACGATATGGAGGAGTAGGGTGGTACTGTACCAGGAGGTGACATGGTAAATATTGAGAGTGGGCTGAGCAGAGACCGTTCCTGCCTCTCACAGGGACACATCTTCTCCCTCGGATCAACCCTAGCGGCTGCCCTGGAATTCGTCATTGAGCCGGAGCTGGAGCCAGAGCTTGGCTCAGAGGTGAAGAGGCTACTAGACCTGATGCAGCAGGAGAGCCCGGAAGACCGACCCAGCATCCCAGTAACAACCTCTGCCGTACCAGTCACAATCACAATTATCACAAAGTCATGATTATTGAATACTCATCACGCATTGTTATAAATGTGTAAAATCATTTTCAGAAGATGGTGTCTTTAGCATTAAGTATATGTATCTACTGTCCATCAGTTATTTTGCTGAAAAATATTCTCCATTCAATAAAGTAATAGAAAAAAATATTTTAAATTTGAAGCTAATTTATCTATAATGGTGGTTAAAACTCAACGGCTCAGGCAAAAATCATGGAGAAAATATACATAATTTACAGCATGCATAATGTCATTCAAAACACTGTGATCTCCCTTGAGCTGTCACTTCACAGCTTTGAGTTGTTGCAGACACACCAAATTCGCCAAATGTAGTACCTCCACCGAACATCCGTGCTTTAATTTGTTAACTCTTATGAAATATAATATCTTCACAGGACATCCTTGCTCTGGGAAAAGTGAAACTCACAGATGTATCCTCCTTGAGCATCTGCCGAAAGCTCTCTGCTATTGGTCGAAGAGTCCTGTCAATCGAATCCATGGGAACTTTTCAAGGCATGTTCCACTCTCTGTCTCTCAAGTTACAGTTGACACACTCTCTTTATCATGGAAAATCTGATCATCATTAAAAAATAATGCCTTATATTTGACAGATGGGTTAGAAATTTCATGGGGCGTACATGAACAACAGCTGTTTTATGAGCCCCATTCTGCTGATGGGTCATCAAGCTCAGAAGACCTCGTAACTGATCAGAGCATGCTCAGAAGTCATACCACCCACTTCTTTGGAGGGAATAGAAGATTAATGCGCCACATGACTGAGCCTACCGTGGACAGCACACCCTTAGGGAGAGCTGTGAGTGAGAAAGGTACAGCACCACATAGAGAGGAAGAAGTCTTCGGCATGCACCCTGACAGCAGGTCTCAGAACAGTTCCCCGGTTCTGAGGCAACGGCAAGAGAGGCGCGGGAGAAGTAGGGGCGTGCTGAACCGCTCCAGCTCTGTCCCTGACTCCAACAATCCCCCATCGGTCCTCCCTCGTCACGTCAACAGGAACGAGTCTGTGACCGATCTCACCGAGATAGGCACTGATAAATCGTCAATGGACACCATCTTCAGAAGTGTGGGGCATCAGGAGAGCGGCCATAATCTGTCCTCCCGGCTTTCGGACCCTGACATGCATTTGTGTTCCACTGAAGCACTGCAATCACCAAAGCGATCTCTGGATAGCAACCCAGACGTCCTCCCTCGGATTCCTGGGTGTTCACAGGGCACAGACAGTACTGTACAGGGCAGGGCCTTGAAACACACTGCCATCTCTAACTGCACATTTGACCAGACCTCAGTTCACAGTAACCAGCTCAGTCCCAGCAATCATATGACCAAAAGCATGCTGTGCCTCAATGAAGACACTCAGGATGAAGTGAGTTTCTTTTAAAGCAAAGCTATACAATAAATTGTATACATCAGTCAGATAAGTTGTAATATCACTATTCTAGAGACTAGTTAGTATTTAGATGTCCATTTGAAAATATTCTGATGCTGGGCTCAGATATACAGACTAGGACTGGGGCGTGAGCAGGATAGCAGTCAAATGTCACTCATAATGTCACCACAAATGTGTGGATCTGGTGTTGAAAAGTCCACTCAGACAGGTCACTCTGTGTGGATCTGGTGCGGAAATGTTCACTTGATTGGTCACAAATGTGAATTATATGTGTTTCTAGTGGATCTCTCTGAAGGAGCTGCTCTGTCTTTGTGGTCACCCTTTATCAGTGAAGGAGCTTTGGGCCCTCTGTTACACCTGTCTGTCTACACTGCAGACCTACATCGACTACCCAGGTTTAGTTTCTGCTCCATGTTCTTACTCCAGCACACACCACTCACGCACTTATCCTCACTCTTGTTATGTGTACGCCAATCAGCTCACACACGTAGTGTTGTGGTGGAAGGCTTCAGCTTGTGGCGAAAAGGAGTCCAATCCAAGATGATGAGTTGCAGTTCAGCTACACGATTTATTGGTTTTGCTAGATAAGGAGTTTTCAAAAAATAAATGAAATTGTAAAATAATCTTGAGTAAATGATTAAAGTGAGTAAATGACTATGTTTTTTTAAATTTTTTAACAGCTTATTTATGTCTGGACTCCGTGTATGTTGGCTTAGATGGAGAAATGATGTTCCTGAAAACCAAAAACACAGGTGCGGTCATTGTAGTCAGTGCTGTGATCCCCTCCACTCATTGTGTAGCATTCTTCCTGACACTTTTTGTGGTGCTCCATGACTTCATTCATGAAATATATTACATTTTTTTCCTGATTTAAATTTTTTTTTCCGATCATTTTAATATATTTCCATTTGATTTATGATGGTCTAACGGCTACATTGCGCACAGTTTTGAGAAATATGTCTGTTTTTACATTCTATTTTTTAATTGCCTTCATAGGATCTTGTGATGCATTTTATCTGGCACCAGAATTTCAGGAACACGGAATTGTAACAGAGAAGGTTTGTTTTTGTTACCTGTACAATGTATATTTTAACCAAATAGAATATATAAAAAATTGTCCCGTTGTAAGTGACTTTATTTCTATGGATATTTGCCAAATGTAGGTCTGTGTTTATGGAGTAGCTGCTGTTCTTTGGGCCACAGCCAAGTTCAACTTGTCGCCCAATCAAAAGTTAGCGATGCCCAGGAAACTGAAACGGCTGCTCTTGGAAATGGCAAAAAGAACTCCAGTTGAGAGGCCTTCGATTACAGCAGCTAAAAAGGTATTCACGCTTTTTTTTTTTCAGAACACATTTGGCAAGAATAAAGGTTTTCATTCGTATTTATATATTTTAATACTGGAGTTATCCTAAAATAAAGGTGTTGGAATTTTTGTAGAAAATAGCGAACAAAAAAGGTGTGTAAATAAACTGTTGAGTTAAAGCAAGTATAATATTTTCTGCCAATTTCTTTCCTAATTTCTCCACAATTAAAGGATAACCTTTTTCATGAATACTAAAGTCGTGCCTAAGCTTTAACTGGGAAGGTTAAAGTGTTGTTTTTTTTCCCCCCCCAAACTTCACAGAGCTGTCGAGATTACCTGCTGCGCCAGGGTATGACAGCTGAAGAAGTTTGGACCAAGCTGGTCATCAGGTCTCACCAGGTGGTGTTCATAAACACCATTTCAATTGCACTTTGGACATATAAAGACTCGCAATTACACAATTTACATATTAATATATATATATATATATATATAAATGTATAAAAACATGATCAGTAGAATCAATTATCCCAATGCGTATGTACTTTTACCTCATGAGTTTGTCTTATTTAATCGTGGCCATGAATGAATATAGAAGGATCTATATGTCCTGGGACCAAATCAAAACTTTGCAACCCACTAATCGCATTTAATGAAACTAAATTTTTTGGAATTTTCCTCTTTTTTGGGGGGTAAGTATCTTATTTCTTGTTACAAAGAACTGTAAATTACAAAAAAAATTACATAATTAAAAAGAGCTGAAATTGTTCCCATTTTCAGTGATATACTGCCCCCCACAGTCAAAAATTGTAATGTCAGAACTTGCCAGTTAAGTAGAAAAAGCTATAAATTTATTGAGTAATGTTATTTTCTATGTTGAAAACTGAAGTTACACCACAGGGATGTTAAAGCAGGTCTACCAAAGGATTTGGACAAGGATACAGGGTCTTGTCTGAAAGAGTCTTCAAGCCTCAAGACTGGTATGTTTGATTGAATATTTATCTGGCTAATCATGCCAATTTTCTTAAAACTAACTTAAAATATCACAATTTATTAAGTAGCTGAAAATCTGTTTGAAGTGCACATCTGTTGTTTTTTAATTCGTAGCTGGGGGCACAATGATACATTATTCTATACATGGTTGTTGTTAAACTGAAAGGGTTTTTACCAACGACCGGTCGGAACAAGCTGTCACCTGTCCAGGGCCCTGTACCACATCATGTCACCATTCTCCCAAATCTGCCTGATGCCTTCACGTCCTCCGCCACGCACTTCACACCAATCATCCTTACCCAGGAAGACACCACCAACGGAGTCCTAACCCAGCGACCTGCATCTGCAGGGTAGGCATCCCTCAGAATTTCCCTTTGACAGCGTGTTGGTGCAGATTAGTCTTTTTTAGTAGGTATAGAACATGACTGTTATCTCCACTTGTGACTCGAGGGAATTACTGCATTAGTAAGTGTAATGTCAAGTATGATGTCAAATTTACTCTCCACTAAGAACTCTATCTTCTAATAAGAAATTTAATATTTTCAATAAACAGAAGAAATGGGCAGCCAAATGTTAATTTGACTCGATGTGTAAATGAAAGGAATTACCAAATCATAATTTACATATTTTTCAAAACTACAGCAGCTCTACGGGAAAACTAGTAGATCGATTGGTGGGGCCTTATAGTTATATATATATATATTTTTTAACATTAATTTAATCTAAAATTTCAGGTGATGTGCGCCAAAAGAAAAAATGTATAGCTTAACATAAACTAGTCAGTTGATCTGGATTTATTCTAAAGGTCTCTAACTGACTGCAAAAGCCCCAGTGGGAGTCAGCGCCACAAAGCCATCAACTTAATGAATGCACTGGTCAAAGAACATCCCCCCAGGCAGCAGGTGGCTAAGGAGCCAGAGAAGGATCAAGTCAGTGACTTTGTCAACCAAGAGAGTGCTGCCTCATCCTCCTCCTCCAGTGACAAAACTCTGGTCAACACACCATCCCCGACCTCCAGTGGACATGCTGGCCAAGAGGACCGAAGCTTTCCTGCTCACTTTGGCTGCTCCAGTCATACCAGCACAGTATTTAACAGCTTCCTTCTCCAGCAGGACCCTCAAACGGGATGCCTGACGTTGGTCCCAGTGCAGGTGGCCACCCCGGAGTCAGTCTCTGGGCTGGAGTTCAACATTTCAACACTCCCAGCCTCACTCAGCCTGTGTTCTGGGGTTTCCATGGCCCTTCCGACTAAAAATGAAGTGGTTTTGAGTTCCAGAGTTCCTCCAGTGGAGAGATCAGCCACAGCTGCAATCCCCCAGGTTTGTCCAGAGGGGGGCCCAGACACAACTGCAATCAACCAGGTTCCTCCAGTGGAGAGCCCAGACACAGCTGCAATTGCCCAGGTTCCTCCAGTGGAGACCCCAGACACAGCTGCAATCACCCAGGTTCCTCCAGTGGAGAGCCCAGACACAGCTGCAATCGCCCAGTTTTCTCCAGTGGAGAGCACAGCTGTAATCCCCCAGGTTCATCCACAGTGCTACAGCAGCCCTTCCCACAAAGCCCTCCACAGAAAGATGAATGGAAAAGGAGTTTTGGAAGCTGAGGGAGGGACTCAATGGCCGGGAGTTTCCTCTCATCCCCAAATTCACCCCTCCCTATACAAGGTTATTACCCTCATTAGACAGGAATTTGCGTTTGATGGATATTTGGAGAACGGAGTAGAGGATCTCCAAATGGGTAAGTCTCATGTCATCTCAGATACTGTAATAGCTAGCTAGCACAATTTTGTGATTGTTGATGAAGCGCATTCACTAAAGGTCTGGTAGTTCTTAGGAAGGTATCATATGGTTAAATAGTTCATTTTCAGCCAGGAATGCTGATATATCTATCGCATAAATTATATATATATATATATATATATATATATACACATATACATTATATGGACAAAAGTATTGGGACACCTACACATTCCACCTACAGGAGCTTTTATGATATCCCATTCTAAATCCATAGGCATTAATATCGAGTTGGTCCCCACTCTTCTGGGAAGGAGTGTGTCTTTTGGAATTTTTGCCCATTCTTCCAGAAGAACATTTGTGAGGTCAGGCACTGATGTTGGACGAGAGGGCCTGGCTCGCAATCTCCGTTCTAGTTCATACCAAAGGTGTTCGATAGGGTTGAGGTCAGGGCTCTGGGCGAGCCAGTCAAGTTCTTCCACACCAAACTCATCCAACCATGCCTTTATGGACCTTGCTTTGTGCGCTGGGGCACAGTCATGCTGGAACAGAAAAGGGCCTTTCCCAAACTGTTTCCAAAAAGTTGGAAGCATAGAATTTTCCAAAATGTCTTGGTAAGCTGAGGCATTAACATTTCCCTTCAGTGGAACTAAGGGGCCCAGGCCAACCCCAGAAAAACAACCCCATAGCATTAGCCCTCCTCCACAAAACTTTACAGTTGGCACAATGCAGTCAGGCAGGAAATGTTCACCTGGCATTCGCCAAACCCAGACTCATCCATCAGACTGCCAGATAGAGAAGAGTAATTCGTTACTCCACAGAACCCATTTCCTCTGCTCCAGAGTCCAGTGGTGGCGTGCTTTACATCACTCCATCCGACGCTTGGCATTGTGCTTGGTGATGTAAGGCTTGCATACAGCTGCTCGACCATAGAAACCCATGCCATGAAGCTCCCTGGCGCACAGTTTTTGTGCTGATGTTAATCAGCCAGAGGAGGTTTGGAACGCAGTTATTGAGTCAGCAGAGCGTTGGCGACTTTTACGCACTATGTGCCTCAGCACTCGGCGACCCCCCTCTGAAACTTTACGTGGTCTGCCACTTCGTGGCTGAGTTGCTGTGGTTCCTAAACCCTTCCACTTTGCAATAATACCACTTACAATTGATCGTGGAATATCAAGGAGGGAAGAAATTTCACAAACGGACTTGTTGCAACGGTGCCATCCTATTACAGTACCATGCCCAAATTCAGTGAGCTCTTTAGAACGACCCATTCTTTCACAAATGTTTGTAAAGGCAAACTGCATCGCTAGGTGCTTGATTTTATACACCTGTTGCAATTGGACTGAATGAAACACCTGAATTCAATGACTAAGAGGTTTGTCCCAATACTTTTGTCCATATAGTGTATGTATATATATATATATATATATATAGAAAGATAACAAATGAAAGGAAAAAACATAAAGTGATTTTCCTGGCATGGTTTGGGTCCACTTGTCCCCTTAGAGGGAAGGGTTACTGCAAAGCATTTTTGATTTACACGCACATTATCGATCTAAGTTAATAGTCTTTTTTTCTTTGTTACAAGGGGAGTACATTATCTCTTTAAGGAACCTCCAGTATGAAACATTTTCTAGAGCTGTTTCAGAAAAGTTCTTTGATCTTTATTGGGATGAGAAATTATTGGATATACTTCACCATGTGGTCAATGAAAACCTGGCCTCTCTGTAAGTATCACTTTATTTTTTTGGCATAGTTGTGAAAATATTGTCAACATAACATTTAACATAACAAAATTTACCTGTGAACTACTGACTGTTATTCTTTGTACAAGGGTGTGTTGGTAGATATTCTATAGACTGGTTTCGTAGGCACATTCTGTGAAGCGAACATGCTTTCAAAAATAATTAAAGGAAAAGTTTCTAAATGTAAAATAAAAACTATAAACGGTAGTTAAAATAAATAAATCAAATCAAATAAAATAAAATCAATATTTGGTGTAACTACTCTATGCCTTTAAAACTGGATCAGTTCTCTTAGGTACACTGTCATTTTACAAGAAAATCGCAGGTAGATTCTTCCAAGCAACTTAGAGAGCATCCTACAGTTCTGCTATATGCTTTGGCTGTCTCATGTCAAGGTAAACCCAGACAGTCTCGATAAGAGATCAGGGCTCTGTAGTGGCCGTACCATCTGTTGCAGAACTCCATGTTCTTCTCTTCGGAAAAAGAATGTTTGGGTATCTAAAAATAGCGTTTTGCCACTGACACACTAATGCAGAAGGACTACATGTATGTAAAAAGGCCAGGGTGGTTTTTGTACAGTACTGTAATTTTTGTTGGAATATACATAAAATAAATGTATTTACCCAGGTGCAGTCTTTCTTGTCCCTTGTGCTCTCATCTAGTGCGGGGCTCGTTGGTTTCATTAAACTATAAATGTGACATCGTTAAAACAAGGAGCTGGAGAGCTGGCTGTTCCTCACGACAGACAAAGCTCTTTCTGAAAGCTGTTGTGCGGTCGTTAGGGAAACAGTAGTTTGAGTCCTAGTAACAGGTCAACACAAAGGAAACGGAGCCAGTGCTAAACGTAAACGTGTTTGTTTTTCACACTCAGTAGCATTTACTACCAGAATTCTATGATATGACAAGGAGTTAACCAGGAATTCATTATTTTTCTGAGGTTGGATGGGCTAGTAAAGATGGTTTCATTCCATATAATTTATTTGTGATGTCAGTCATGACACTACTGACCAATCAGTGTTAAAGTCTCTTTTGATCGGTTAGTTTATTTTCAAAATGTTGGTCCTGGAAATCATTCCAGATTCTCAAACATCACAGATTTAAAGAGTCACCAGTGATGTTTTTGGCATTAAGGTGCCCTTTGACACTGTAATAGAGATGTGTAAAAGACTTCACGTAACACCCGTTGTTGTGCAATTCACACAAAGAGAAATACAGAAAAAGATGAGCAAGAACTGGGATTCACACTTCCTTAACTTATTAGTGTCTATCTGGTTTAACTTATTCCGGTGCTTTGTGGTATATGCTCTGTTGTCCATGTTACTCAAAATTATGTGGATTCATAACTACTTTGATGATATGTACAGCTTATATAACCTTTTGAAACCATCACTTTTTTTCAAACCACCAACAAGAAGATCACAGTAGATTGTTTGCTTGGTGTTTTCATATGTTCGTGTAACGTAACAACATATATGCAATTTGAAACTTAGATGCCATTTGTGCCTGTTGCCTTTTCTGGATCTTATTGCTGTAATGTATCAATGGGTCTTTAGAAGGATACACAAAAAATCCGGATGCAGTCTGTTTTCAAGAGTCAGGCCTAGTGCTTGGATTGTGCTTGCGGTTAGCATTTTAATTTCTCTCATGTGAAACATTCACAAAAGGCACTTCAGAGCCTCTGCCCCCCTGGGCATAATCAGCATTCATAAAGCCATCATTTCAAAACCCTGTTCTGTTTGCCTGGCAGCATCTTCCCCAAGTAAGTTCCTCATGGTAAAGGCAGCTTTTGTTTGTTTGTTTGTCTGTTTATCTGTTTGTCCTGACAGTATTTGCTGATATAATATACACTGAGACCCTTAATGCATTTTATTGCTTAATGTTTTATGGACGCTGGGCTTGAAACTCTTAAAATGTTCAGTTAAACTATTGTAGAATTCATTCAGATTTATTCATTCATAATGATTCTTTATAAATAAATAAAGAGTACTATAATTAATGAAAGTGTTTTTTTTTACAAATTCAAGTTACATTCGTGTTCTCCTAACATTAGCAAAATGTTTTAAAAGATTCAGGTAAGAGGGTATCAATGCAAACAAGCTTTTTTTTTAAACCTGGAATGCCAGGACATTTTGTCATCCTCAGCTTGCTAAGCAGGATAGAGTTTCATCTGCCGGACCTGTTTTGGCATTCCTTTGAGCGGAATCCATTTGGGCTTACATAATTACTGTCCAGTAATAATGTTCCTGGGAAAGAATTCAGTATCAGCATCAATGTAAATTGTGAATATCCACAATGCGATGGAATTGTGTGTTCTGTTTGTGCTTTTAAAAGGGCTTAAAGGAGATCTGTATTTGGTGTTACAGATCTTCAGGGAGATTCATTTTATTGGTGTATAGATCCTTAGGGAGTTCTGTTTTTGGTCTTGCAGATCTTCCGGGAGTTCCTCATCCAAATGTAACTCTGATGTTCAAGCATCATTAAAGTTAATGGAAAGAGCAG
Source organism: Hiodon tergisus (assembly GCA_025775045.1). Taxonomy (NCBI): domain Eukaryota; kingdom Metazoa; phylum Chordata; class Actinopteri; order Hiodontiformes; family Hiodontidae; genus Hiodon; species Hiodon tergisus. The sequence goes on along the minus strand of JAOVYW010019317.1, from coordinate 9,449 downwards.
CAATGCCCATCAAGGATGGAGAACCCAGAGGCATAGCAAACCAGAGCAAGGTCAGCTATTTGGTCCCTAATGCACATATGTGTGAAAACACCCAGGTACTGCCCCAAAGGTTGTCAGCCACAGCTGAGCCCAGGAATACCTATCCATGCCCAGAGATGTCAGAAGAGCCTCTTCAACATGGCCGCCCAGGTGGGATACGCTCACCAGAGAGGTCAGAGGAGCCTCTCCAACATGGCCGCCGCTCAGGTGGGATACGCTCACCTGAGAGGTCAGAGGAGCCTCTCCAACATGGCCGCCGCTCAGGTGGGATACGCTCACCTGAGAGGTCAGAGGAGCCTCT
>JAOVYW010019307.1:10423-22006 GCA_025775045.1 Hiodon tergisus | reverse complement strand
CGTTTTGTATTTGTATGATTCTGAAATGTGAAGGGATTTATAAAAATTTTCTAAGACTGAATACATCATACATACATCCAGTTTATGTATGTGACAGCCACCTTGAATTTTTATAATAATTTCATTATATTAACTTCTTTCTTCATATTGATTCTATTTGTGTGTGTGTGTGTGTGTGTGTGTGTGTGTGTGTGTGTGTGTGTGTGTATGTGTGTGTGCTTGTGTATAAACTAGCACTTGCTACCTCCCATTAGGGGGAAACCTGATGTGGGCCCTGGCTAAAAACCATCACTTTCCCCTGCCCCAAGCCTAATTTCTTCATTAGTCCATTAACACAAACACTCTAGACTTGAATGTATGTTCCGAACCATTAAATTAAATTATGAACTCTGCACACTGTTAATTTAAAGAATAATTTCCATTAGCCTTCCAACAAGCATTGTTATTAAGACAAAAAAAGAAAAGAAAAAGAAAACCCCAACAACAACTAACCTATAATTAGATTCATCATATCAGCAGGGAGGTTAAGGAAACAAACCTTCATAAAATCAGGATAATAAGGCTACTTCCTTAATGCTATATGCCAGTTAAATGAAGCCAATTTTCTATAGCTTAAGAACGTATTGCATAAAATTATACTGTAAAGAAAAAACACTGCAATATTAGGACACAATTCAGTTTTGTGGACCTTAATTATAATAATACCAGTATCTATGCATCAAAAGTAAACAGAATTTACTTTTCTTTGTAAACCGCAGAAGAACAAGCTTTGCCTGTTTTTAATTATTTAAATCATTTTGAAAGCATAATGTAATAGTTACCTGGGTGTAGTCTTGTAGAGAGTGTCGGCCGGCAGTCTTATCTCTCAGGTGTCTATCTTCCCAGAAGGACCTTTTTTTAAAATTTTACTATAAACTTTTACTTTCAGTGCTGCGATTAGCACCTGCGATTTGTCATTTTGTCAGTGTGAAATTTCCTTTTTAGTTGCGCCACTTGTTTTGTTTTTTTCACTGCTGACATGATTAACAGTATCATCTTTCATCTGCTTCTTTAGCAGGAGAGAGGCAAAAAACCAAAGTGCACCAGTGTATGTAATTTATTCCACCGAAATGCACCATTCCTGTCAGTTTCCATTCAGCAGCACAGACCCTTGTCAAAGAAAAGGTTTTGACAGTTAACTGCGATTTAAGCTGAGACAACCGGGGAAGATAATAAATGAATCGCTTATTGGGAACTTGAAAACAAACTTCTGTTATCAGCAGACGTCATTATTTATATATGAAAGTAGACAAATGCTTTTTAACACAGCTGACAAATTTGGATTTCAAAGTCAATCTGTGTAACATCAGAGACTGACTGAGTCCATTCGATATAAGGAGCATCATGAGGGATATAAGACAATTAAGGATTTTTTTCATTTTAAAATAAACTGTTGTTCATTTCTTCACACCATCTGTCTTTTCCTTCTTTTATATTTCAACTTGTTGGATACAATTTAAATCATTACCAGGAGCATCTAATCACGTGTGCACCAATTAAAATTTTAGGATAAACAGAACTTTGGAGGCATACATTTTACGGCCAATCAAGACACATCAATCCAAACAGAAATGTTTTAATCTAAAGTTTTAATTGACTTTTCTGTCCAGTAGTTTATCAGTGAATTTATAATTTATGGTTATATTCGGTATATTATTATATTGTGGTATTTTAAAGATTAATGCATGTACCAAATATTCAGTGCTTCTATACATTTCCACCTCAACTATTGACATCCCAAACAATAATTGGAGCTATTTTCTTTTTTTAGCATAGTATCTATTGCAAATACTTCGGACATGCGATTTTTGCCTGCTATAAAAGGAATTGTCTGGTTGTACACCTGCGGCTCTTCACACTGCCAACACCACTGAACAGTAATTTAAATCCATTGGAGAAAAATAAATATAATCTATAGTTGTCTGCTATCTCTAATAAAGTCGCAACTGGACCTGCCTGGAAAGGGTCATGTGTGTTGTGTCAGGAATTGATTTAACTTCAAGGTCTGATTATTTGGAAGAGATTCTCTTTTTATGTGTGTGTATGTGTGTGTGTCAATAATAGTGTGATTTCTGTATCTGCTCTCTCCTCTGTGTATTGCCTCATGTGAGCCCAGTGGTTTGGTGTAGAGAATACCCTGACTCTCCAACAGCTACACTTAAGCAGGAAGGAGGTGCTGGTGCAGCAGGGCCTATATTTTAGACCTATTCGGTTCTGACTGGGAGATTGATTATTAGTTCTGCTACCTATGTTGGAAATTGAATTTCTGAAAGTATTCCTGGGGCATATGAGGTCCTAGAAAAGGTCAGTCCCGATGTCTAAGAAGGCTGGCAAGTGAGGTTACGAGAGTGGGGTTCACAAATATCGAATGAGCTGGTGGAAGGAATCCAGAACTAAAAGTTACATACACAGTACTATGCAAAAGTCTTTGGCACATGTAAAAAAATCTTTAAAGCAAAGATGCTTTCAAAAGTAATCAAATCAAAAGTTTAAAATATAAAATAAATACTATGAAGGGCAGTAAACAGTAGAAGTATGGGGGAAAAAAACACCAAATAAAATCAAAGAAAATCAACATTTGGTATGACCACCCTTAGTATTTAAAATTGCAATACTTATTTTAGGTACACTGTCATGCAGTTACAATTGGCTGGCCGATTATTCCAAAAGCCTGGAACTTGCCATATTCTACGGACTCACTTGTCTGTCCAGCTAATCCCAGACAGTATCGATGATGTTGAGGTCAGGGCTCTATGGAGGCCATAAACTCTTTTGCAAAACTACCTGTTCTTCTTCAGAAAATGAATGTTTGGAAATATAAAATACAAAGTCTCTGTTTATGTTAAAAGGGTAGGGTGCCTAAGACTGTATCTTTAACATTTTGTTGATGAGAAGCCAAGAGTCCGATTCCCAAACCAAGTAGATGGAATGCATAAAATTAACATTACCTAGCAAAGTTACATACCACAGCCCGATTAGTAAGGGAAGACACAAAGGGGAATTAGCAGGTATGAAAAAGACAGGCACCAGTGTGTGCCGCTTACAGTTAATCTGCCTTTCTACTGAAATTAAATGTGTAATAATACTCCATTCCAATCTGTACATGGTATTTTATTGGAAATGTCTGGCAACTGCCGTCCTGCCTATTCCACAATAGCTTAAGTTTAAAAGCCTGGCTCATATGCTAGAGATTTTCAAATTTTGTCATTTAGGATTTATCTGTGTCGTAGGGTGAACCTGTCTTACGGCCAAGTGAGGCGATAGTTATGATCAGGAGCCGGAATATTTCATGAAATTATGTTTTATTTTCACTCAGCAGCTCTTGGCACTGTATAGTTGTCTGAATAGTTACAGTGAAGAGAAAACAAAACTATAAAAACACCAATAATATCTACAATATAGATGGGGAAATACAAACTATGGTAATCAGTACTTGAATCAGTAATGCATGACCCAACTCACGGCAGTGATGCTCTTTCCTCCACAGTCACAAACCGACTTAAGTGTCTCTCTGTGTCCACCGGAGAAGCATGCCATGCCCTGCCTTAAAGAGGAAAGTCTTAGTTACCAAAATACATTATCAATAAATACATAATATAATATTCATAATAATAGGTAACCAAATGCGTTTACACTGCAACACATTCAGGGACCTTACAAATGCAACTTATGGAATACATAAACATTCGCCAGGACTCAATATTTGCGCGTACCCTAGCACTGAGTTTGTCCCTGTCCAACTCAATTCCACTTAACTGTGGCCGTGCTCTAGTGCTCGGCTCCTCCCAATCCAACTTTCGCACTTTGGACTTTGAAAGCATTTCCACAGCATTGCCTTGATGTTGCCAACACTCTCTAATGCAACAGGGAACCAACAGAGGACCAACAAGGAACCAAAGTGAAACTTAAAAAAGAGAGTGAGAGTTTGTATCAAAACCAAAACTGTCTCTAAGGAATTTTAAAAAATGTGTTTTTCTATGTAAATTGTATATCTGCTACTTAATCCCAATTAGATTTTTTTGTGAAAAGCATCTTGCCGCAGGTCTATTATAGACTTTGGCTGTCTCGCTTGCTTCTGTCTGTTCAGGTAATCAGAGACAGCCTTGGATCAGGGCTCTGTGGAGGCCATACCATCTGTTGCAGAATTCCTTGTACTTTTTTTTTTTTTAAATTAGTGTTTGGAAATAAATGGTCTTTACTACTGACACACTAATAAAAGTTGACATTTATTTTAAAAAGCTGGGGGGACTAAGACTTTTGCACAGTACTGTATGTCACAGGGCCATTTATAGGCATGAAGGAAGATATTTATGAGTAACTGGGCGGATTAAATGAAATTTGTAGAAAATGGTTTTGACTATGCTAATTGGTTCTCTGCCATTTCTCTCACACTGTTTGAAATATGATGTATCATTCTCCTGTTAATTAGCCAATCAATTAAAACCCCTGACAATTAGGAATGCAAACCACTCTCGAATGCTTTCCTTAATTACAACTTTATTTTCCTAAATAATCGGGGTCCCAGCATGAATTTAAAACCGGGCTGCTTCTTTATGATAACTCTCTGTTTGTTTATTTCGACTTTGTTATTTGCTTTTGTCTGAACCTCGACAAACTTTGAAAAACTGCTTATGTACCAACTAACCATGTGAACGCAGCAAATTTAAACGCAGATCACAAAAGTAATTTTAGTTCACTGTTTGTTCTGCACAAGTTCAATGGGGCCTTCAATGAATTTCTGAAAGTTTTCATACCAGTATTGACCCCAGGTTTAACATTACTGAAGCATTTATTCAGGACTTGTAAGTCTGTGTAAATGTTTACCGTAAATGACCCAATGTTCTATTGATTATATGCAAAGTGGCAAGGCTAATAAGAATTTGCCACTGTGTGCCTTCACATCCAGCATGAATAAGGCTGTATAGATCAGAGGTCAATATCAAGTAGGAAAAGACAATTTTTCCCAATGTCTTCTTATTGAATACATTTTGAATAATCTTATATTAGTACACTGTAGTACTTTACATGCAATCATATTATTTTTTATCTCTCAATAATTTTCAAAACCCTTATCCTGACCTCAGTTATTGAAATTACTTCCACATACCACCTCTCATTAAAACCTTGCACCTCCCCACCATTTTGGTTTACTTGGCTGATTTATAAAACAGGCGTACTTTTTAAACATAAAGGCCAACTTTCCAATCACCAGTGCCTCACCAACATTCACGACTGTTCCTGCTACCCCTCACCAACGTTTAAGACTGTTCCCGATATCCCTCACCAACATTTAAAACCGTTCCCGATATCCCTCACCAACATTTAAAACTGTTCCCGAAATCCCTCACCAACATTTAAAACTGTTCCCGATATCCCTCACCAACATTCACGACTGTTCCTGCTACCCCTCACCAACGTTTAAGACTGTTCCCGATATCCCTCACCAACATTTAAAACCGTTCCCGATATCCCTCACCAACATTTAAAACTGTTCCCGATATCCCTCACCAACATTTAAAACTGTTCCCGATATCCCTCACCAACGTATAAGACTGTTCCTGATATCCTTCACCAATGTTTAAGACTTTATCCGATCAACCTCACCGACATTCAATCTCCATAATCTACACTGGAGTCTTTATTTACAATAACTTAGTTATTAATATAGTTTAACAGTACACCAACAATAATATATTTTACTATAGCACAACTTTACAGGCTAGTCTTGCTTTTAACAATAGGCATAAATGCTATATTGCACTACAAAAAAGAAAAGAAATAATTCAACATAGATTGCAGCCCTAAAACACATATTTTTATATGTGATTCTCTACCATGATATGCCATTTGATTTTTCCTTAAGCATCATCCTGTAAAAAAAAATAATAATCTATGTTGATTTGCAATCAAATTGTTTTTGAGAATACTATGCCTGTGTCTTGATAGCAATCATTTCAAGGTAATTTGTGTCAATTACATTGCAGGTGCTTACAGATTAATTCAATGAAGATGAGTGACAGGAGCCCTAGGAGGATTGACATGTGTCCCCTTTCCCATTAAATGTCTGTGAGCATCCCCCACGGGTGGTGCACTGGCCCATTACTGAGGGCCAGAGGCATTGAAAAGACTTAATCATCAGAAATAACATCAGTCAAATCATTTCAAAAGCTCTTTTAATGTGATTGCTTCATGAGACTTCAGCAAACTGCTTTTCATCAGTAACATAAATAAACAAAGCAGTCCTCTCGTAGACAGGACAATTGTAAATCAACGTTTTTTTTAATCAATAACTTCTGGCTATTCACATTCAAATATGAGATCTAAAGACTAAAGAAAAAATAATATTTTTTTATTTTAGAAAAAAGACAGTTATTCATTTGACCTCGTAATATTCTTCCAATACTATGCTACACCATAGGCAGACTAGGAAACATTAGATAAATACATGCAGTCGCCTTTACCGATTAATTCAACAGCTCTACAATGTATAGACTATACAATGATTTATGCAGTGTATTTAAGGTGTAGAATACATACAGCATTGTGAAGCACAGTGAGATGTATATTTACATTGTGTCATACCCCATTTCATTTTAGGACTTGTTCACGGATTGTGAGAATATTTTAGCATATACTATCAACTCTAGTGTGCATATAAAACATATATTGATGTACAAGGGAACCCTAGGATAAATGCAGTTAAATGCAGGCCTGAATGGTCTCTCTAAAGCACTGTAGCATAAAAGGCATAGGTAAACACATACAACATTTTCTCCAGGACCAGAGTGGTGCACAGGACAGATAGGCTCTTTCATTCTGTCTGTAAGCTTTTTTTCTGAAGGGTGAAAATGGCTTGTCTTGGTCTCATTTTATTTGACAAGGAATGTTTCTTGTGTTTTAATCCCGGGACAGCTTCCATGAGCTCTGTCGCAGAACGGTGAGTTTGATTTAGGCTGGCCCTTAATGAAATCTGCCAGCTGAGGCGTTACGTTCACCATAGAAGACTTAACCAATGCTTTAAAGGTAATGCCTTTAAACCCGAAATTGTTACGAAATTCGATGCTGTGACATTTACTCTTTTTTTTTTTTACCGTGACAGTTTTAATATTTGGCATAAAGAGTATTCCTTAAGCCTTTGTTGAAAATAAAGGTTTCTTTTGTTGTTCAATCACTTGACAACATTCTTATTGTCATAACACACTTGCTTGAGGTTTTTACCAATGCAGTAAAAACTGTCATTTGACAAGTTTTCCATTTTGTTTGGCGTGCCCATTTCAGTCGAAAAAAAGCTACGGGACCCTTGACAACATTGGTATTCTCAGGTATCTGCCTATCATCCACACAGACCAGTCATATCTTACCTCCACATGACCACCTCCTCAATTCCCTGTCTGACTTTGGCTTCTAGATTACGTAGAGGAGCCCAGCATCTGGCACCTTGTAACAGCGGTTAATGTAATGAATTTCCTATTTCTAGTAACTTTTGGATTTTTTATGTAATAAAACCGGTTAATGTAATAAAATATGAAACGGTTAATGTAATAACTTTTTCCACTAAATATAATAATTTATTACATTAACCGTGGGTTATTACATAACGGGAGTGTAGTTTAATGTGCTTCACGGAGACATGGCTATATGGTAAGCATAAAGGTGGGGGGCTTGCTGTTCTAGTTAACAACAGATGGTAATCCTGATCACATTACGATCAAGCAATATATCTGTTACCCGGACATTGAACTGCTTACCGTGGGACACCGGCCATACTATTTGATTCGGGATATCTTGCATGCTATTGTAGTGGCTGTTTACATTCAACCCTCTGCCAACCCAACGTCGGCGTGCAACGTCATTCACACCGCCATAGCTCAACTACAGACTAAACACCCGAAAGCCCTCATAGTAATCTCGGGTGACTTCAACCACATCACAATGGCAACTACACTAACCAATTTCACTCAGTATGTGTGTTGCCAGACAAGAGAGGTGAGGACCCTGGACTAGCTGTATGCTAACCTCCCCCCTCCCCAATCTGGGTAGGTCAGACTACAACCTTGTACACGTCAATCCCTGTTATGTGCCTCTGGTGAAAAGGCAGCCTGCAACCACAAAGACAGTGAGGAGATGGTCAGAAGAGGCCTATGAGACCCTTCAGGGATGTTTTGAGGTGACAAACTGGGATGTACTCTGTGAGCTGCAATGAGAGGACATTGATGGGCTTACTCAGTGCATCACTGACTACATAAACTTCTGTGTGGACTGCACTGTCCCAGCAAAGACTGTCCATTGTTATTCAAATAACAAACCGTGGGTAACGAAGGACATCAGGGATATCCTGAATGCAAAGAGGAGGGCTTTCAGAGACGGTAATATGGAGGAGATGAGGGCAATTCAGGGGGACCTGAAAGTGAAGATCAGGGGGGGCTAAGGAGAAGTACAGGATGAAGCTCCATCAGAACAACCTGGAAGAGGTCTGGAGTGGCATGAAGAACATCACTGGCTTCAGACCAACTGGCAGCAGAGGAGTTGAAGGCAGCTTGGACAGGGCCAATGAAGTTAATCTGCTCTTTAACAGATTTGACACAATGGCTCCTGCTCATCCCCCCCTTAACTGTTGGCTGCCCTCAAACACCTCCTACTCCACCACTGCCCCCCCCTTCCTCCTCCTTCTTCTCCTCTTCCTTACAGTCCCCCATGCACCTGGGAGATTCCTACTCCACCCTCATCTGGCTCTCAGGCTGACTGCCCTCTCCAGCCTGATGACTCCTCCCCTCCCCCTCCCCTGACTGTTACCTCTACTATGTGCCTCACCGCTGAACAGATGAGACAGCTGATGAGACTCCACTCTAACAAGGCTGCTGGCCCTGATGGTGTCAGCCCCTGGGTGCTAAAAGCTTGTGCCCCCCAGCTATGTGGAGTGCTTTACCATGTCTTCAACTTGTTTTGTGCTGTTTTTGTACTGATGTCAATGCCAGAGGAGGTTTGGAACCTCGCTCTGTAACGTTACATGGTCTGCCTCTTCGTGGATGAGTTGCTGTGGTTCCTAAACGCTTCCACTTTGCAAAAATACCACTTACAGTTGATCATGGAATATCTAGGAGGGAAGAAATTTCATGAACTGACTTGTTGCAACGGTGACATCCTATTACAGTACCATGCTCAAATTCAGTGAGCTCTTTAGAATGACCCATTCTTTAACAAATGTTTGTAAAGGCAGACTTCATGGCTAGGTGCTTCATGGCTAGGTACGCCTGTGACAGTGGGACTGTATGAAACACCTGAATTCAATGATTAAGATACTTTTGTCCAGATAGTGTATTTCAGTCCCAAAAATTTATTTTGATTTGCAAGTTAGACTTTTAATTAGTTATTTTAGTCTTGGGTTTGTGAAGAGGGCAAATTTTCATTGCAACTTTCACTGCATTTTTTCCACAAGTGCTTGTTGCCACTGGTATTAGGCAGTGGATGATTTTAACGCCTATTATATAGCACTATAGTATTAATGCAACTAACAAACATCATATTAACTCAGTCACATATGTGTTTTACATCTTTGACTTGTAACTGCCACATGTTCAAAGTTTCCAACCTGGTATGATGTCGCTTCCAGAATGGAAATGCTCTGTCTCCTGCAGGGACCTTAGCCAGGTTGAGGACCACTAGAATAGTCACCGATTTTAAGATGGCCCCCTGAAGGAGGTCTTACTGGCCTCATCTAGATCTCTGTCTGAGAGGGAACTCTCTGAAACTGTGACATCAGCAAAATCCAAATATATTAATTTTTTCAAATGTGTTATTCGTGCGCAGAGCTTTTAACCTAAAAGCACCTTCATCATGTTAGGTACATCACATTATTCTTGTTGCTGAAAGAACACATATTACATTTTGTCAGTTGATTCAAATACATTTTCAGCCTGGAACAATATCATGGTATTTATGCATTACACTGTTGACTATATAACTTATAGCTCACACAGCTGACCATATTAGTTAAGAATGATGTCTTCCCTCTGTCTACAAGCTGAACGCCCTCGAAGGAGCTTTCTGAGGACAACAGTGACTCAGACCACTACTTTTGTCATTGGCTCTGAATAAGGGCCCATAAATAGTTTCCAGGCAAATAAATCTCGGATCTCTTTATAATTAAATGAAATATAATGAGCTCAGCATTAGTTTTTATATAATCAGCTCTGCCTGGATCAGAGGGTGTTCTATGGTGAAACAAATCCATCTATTATTTTAGAGGCAAGTACATTACTGTGCTTGTCTTAGGCACCCTAGCTTTTTTACACAAATCTTTCAAGTTTTTTAATTATCTTCTGCATTAGGGTGTCAGTAGAATTTTTTTCAGATACAAACATTCATTTTCTGAAATAAGAACAAGGAATTCTGCCACAGATTGAATTGTCTCCACAGAGCCCTGATCTCAACATTATCAAGGCTGTCTGTGACTACCTGGAGAGACAAGGCAGACAGCCAAAGTTTGTACTGTGGCAAGTTATCCAAGATTCTCGGAACGATCTACCTGCCTATTGTCTAATAAAAACAATGTACCTCACAACCAGTATTCCCTCCCAAATACATTATTTTTTGGGGGTGTTTATTTTTAATTATTCTCTGTTTATTGTCCTTTTTTATTTTATTTTATATTTAGAAACTTTTAATTTCAGTATTTTTGAAAGCATCTTCGCTGTACATATATATATTTTTTTACATGTGCCTAAGACTTTTGCAGAGTTCTGTATGTCGCAATGGTATCTACAGGGATATTTAGTGCTTGGCCGGCAGGTTAACATTTTGAAAAAGCACCATTCAAATGTTAGCAAACAATTAAATATTCAGTCACAGTCTTAACAGAAGCAATTTATATCCTAGCTCAAACGACATAAAATCTGGTCGACATCTTTCTAGAGAAGACCGGGCAGTTTATTCTCAAAATCATTGATCCGCAAGGAAAGAGTTCCTCTGCCTCAATAACTCGAAAACAAACTGTTCAACAGGGCTGAGCTCCGGGGATATTCTGGGTAGTGGTGGCAGCAGCGTTCATCCATTTCCCTCCGATTGAAGGCGTAAACACCATTGTTTACGCCCTCATCGGCACACAGCCTCACAAGTGGTGACTCCGTTACCGTTTCTCTGGGCGTATCCGCTGGGATATTTAAGGGACTTGCCTATCAGAAAAACACACTGCACTGGGAAATAAACTTAACTTCACCTTCTTGTATTTTTAAACCTGAAAACTTTTGTCCCCAAAGTATGTTCCCAGGAAGGCATAAAACAAGCAGCACTTTACTTGAATCCGCTGCCTAAAGTCTAAATAAACACGATATAACACCTGGTGTAAACAAACCCATTCATTATAGTTTATGGCTAAATACAACACAGTCATGCAAGCTGGGAGCGATGAGAGTTTATTTAAATTTACAATAATGAAGAGACGCGACGCAGGTCGTGCAATCAGAAAGCTGCATTTGCAATTTTTAATTAAGCTAAACTTGATGATGCTAAACTTACTCAGCCTGCCGGGGGGGGGGGGGGGGGGGG
>JAOVYW010019307.1:0-10413 GCA_025775045.1 Hiodon tergisus | reverse complement strand
AATTAGTTAGAAACTTTAGAAACAGTTTGTAACATTTATAAAATTTTTATTTTTCACAGTGTAAACCTAGTGACTAAGAAAAGATAGAGTATTTTAAATGAAATACAGATACCACGTCAGTCAGCGTTAACCAGTGTATGACTAAAACACGCCTGGGACCTCTTAGAACTGCTTAATTATTAGATGGAAGACGTTGGCAATTGTTTAATAAATCTAAAAAAATAAATAATTATATATACTTATATATACATACATAAACTCTGCAAAAAAAGAAACGTCCTCTCACTTTCAACCCCTTTTATTTTCAGAAAACTTAACATGTGAATATGTGTATGAACATAAAAAGATTAAAAAACTAAGGCACAAACTGAACAAGTTTCACAGACATTTGACCAACAGAAATGGAATAATGTGTCCCTGAACAATGGGGGGGCAAAATCTAAGTAGCAGTCAGTGTCTGGTGTGGCCACCAGCTGCATTAAGTACTACAGTGCATCTCCTCCTCATGGACTGCACCAGATTTGCTAATTCTTGCTGTGAGATGTTACCCCACTCTTCCACCAAGGCACTTGCAAGTTCCCGGACATTTCTTGGGGGAATGGCTCTAGTCCTCTCCCACATCTGGGCTCTTTGCTGGCAATTACCATTCCCGCTGAACACTGACATTACTGTCTTGCAGGAAATCACACCCAGAACGAGCAGTATGGCTGGTGGCATTGTCATGCTGGAGGGTCATGTCAGGATGAATCAGCAGGATGGGTACCAAATGAGGGAGGAGGATGTCTTCCCTGTAACGCAAAGCATTGAGATCGCCTGCAATGACAGTTCAGTCCAATGATGCTGTGACACACCACTCCAGACCATGGCCGACTCTCCTCCACCAAATCAATCCCGCTCCAGAGTACAGGCCACGGTGTAACGCTCATTCCTTCGATGATAAACGTGAATCCGACCATCACTCCTGGTGAGACAAAACCGTGACTCGTCAGTGAAGATCACCTTTTGCCAGTCCTGTCTGGTCCAGTGAAGGTGGGTTTGTGCCCATGGGCGACATTGTTGCCGGTGATGTCTGCCTTATAACCCATATAATGCCCACAAGCTCTCAGTTCAGCTGACAGTCTGAGCAGTGATTGTTTCCATCCTGTACCTGTCCCTCAGGTGTGATATTCGGATGTACCAATCCTGTGCAAGTGTTGTTACACGTGGTCTGCCACTACGAGGATGATCAGCTGTCCTTCCTGTCTCCCAATAGCCCTGTCTTAGGCAGTATGGACATTCCAATTTATTGCCCTGGCCACATCTGCAGTCCTCATGCCTCCAGGCAGCATGCCTATGGCATGTTCATGTTTAAACCGTAGTTATAAGGATTTTTACAAAAATATCTTTAAAATAGTGTCCTGAAAAAGGGATGTTTCTTTTTTTGCTGACTTTATGTATATAGTGCCTTGCAAAAGTATTCATACATCTTGGCATTTTTCCTATTTTGTTGCATTACAACAATGTATTTTTATTTGGATTTTATGTAATGAACATACACAAAACAGTCCAAATTGGTAAAATGAAATGAAAAAAATGGCTTGTTTTAAGAAAAAAAATTACAAATAAATGCATATGTGAAGCCCCTAAATAAGATCTGGCGCAATTTCCTTCATAAGCCGCAGAATTAGTTAAATAAAGTCCACTTGGGTGCAATCTGTCACATGATCTCAGTATATGTATATATACACCTGTTCTGAAAGGCCCCAGAGTCTGAAACACCACAAAACAAGTGGCACCACCAAGCACCATGAAGACCAAGGAGCACTCCAAACAGGTCAGGGCAAAGTTGTTGAGAAGTACAGATCAGGGTTGGGTTATAAAAAAATAACACTTTGAACAGCTCACGGAGCGCAATTGAATCCATTATTAAAAAATGGAAAGGATATGGCACCACAACAAACCTGCCAAGAGAGGGCAGGCCGCCAAAACCCACGGACCAGGCAAGGAGGGCATTAATTAGAGGGGCAACAAAGAGACCAAAGATAATCCTGAAGGAGCTGCGCAGCGGAGATTGGAGTATCTGTCCATAGTAACACTTTACGCCATACACTCCACAGAGCTGGGATTTATGGAAGAGTGGCCAGAAAAAATCCATTGCTTTAAGAAAGAAATAAGCAAACATGTTTGGTGTTCGCAAAAAGGCATGTAAGAGACTCCCCAAACATATGGAAGAAGGTACTCTAGTCAGAGTAAAATTTAGGGGGGATGTCTTTCATCGGCAGGGACTGGGAAACTGGTCTGGATTGAAGGAATAATGGATGGCGCTAAATATAGAGAAATTCTTGAGTGGAACCTGTTGTACTCTTCCAGAGATTTGAGACTGGGATAGAGGTTCACCTTCCAGCAGGACAATGACCCTAATCATACTGCTAAAGCAACACTTGTGTGGTTGACATTTAAACATTTAGAGACATTTACCTCCCCTGGCTTTTTATCTTCTAACTGCATTATGCTTTTCTTGAGTGTTTTCTCCAGGGGAAACATTTAAATGGCTTGGAATGGCCAAGTCAAAGCCCAGACCTCAATCCAATTGAAAATCTGTGGTATGACTTAAAGATTGCTGTACATCAGCGGAACCCATTCAACTTGAAGGAGCTGGAGCAGTTTTACCTTGAAGTTTTACCAGTGGGTAGATGTGCCAAGCTTATAGAGACATACCCAAAGAGACTTGCAGCTGTAATTGTGGCAAAAAGTGGCTCTACAAAGTATTGACTTGGGGGAAAGTGAATAATTATGCATGCTCAAGGTTTCTTTTTTTTGTCTTATTTCTTGTTTTTTTCACAATACATTTTGCATATTCAAAGTGGTAGGCATGTTGTGTAAATCAAATGACACAAACCCTCAAAAGATCCATTTTAAATCCAGGTTGTAAAGCAACAAAATAGGAAAAATGCCAACGGGGGTGAATGCTTTTGCAAGGCACTCTATATATACATATAATGAGATCTCTCCATTATGAGAAACTTATGAAAGTTAGAAACATCTGCAATATTGCAATTTTTTTCATTCATGGAAACATCTATTTCATAAAACTGAAAGAAAACAGTTAAATCTGCTGTACGCAATTCATGCACGACAGTGACAGTTTACAAGAAATAAGAAATGTATGGCAGCTGTAATTTACACAATAATGTGTATAAGATAAGCTCATGGAGAGATCATCTGATGTTACAGTTTCACAGTCCTCTGAGAAAAATTATGTTAGAGGAATATTCTCCCATTCTCTGAAATCCGTCAATATACTCATCATGTCTTCAGGCCATCAGTCCAGACCAAGCACCTGTGGATTTGATCTGATTAAGGCAAGCTGTATTTGATGAATCTGAGAGACCTAATCTTATGTAATAGCACAAATCATCAGTGCAAAATTCTGTAGCAATTTCAATGCTCTCGTTGCAACAATAAACATTATTTATTTTAGAAAAATAATAATGAATTTTTAAATATAATGAATATCTAAGGCAAAGTACATGTGGGAATTAAAAGTAACACATTTCCAAGTGGGCGAGGACTAAAATATGGCATTGAATGGCACATTCTGTGTTTGTAATATGCAATCCGTATTTGTAAAATAAAATTGCACTTTTCAATTTCAGTCTGTTTTTTCGGTTTAAGAGAGCATTTCATAACTAACTACTAAACACATTTTACAAAACTCAAATTGCGAGTACAGAAACCATTTCACAAAATATCTATGGGGGGAGGGAACATAATGCTACAAAACTCATGTTATTTTGCAATAGTATATTTTGAGAATCATGCATTCTTATTCAACAATGAGCTATGTTTGTGCTTAAATAGCTATTACCATTCTGTGATAAGGGTTGTATAAATTAAACTGACAGAACCGAATAAGCACAGTACAAAGGCATTCACAACCACAGCTTGTGGACAATCCCCAACTCTCTACCCTAACTCTATTAAGGATTGTAATTACATCTATTAAGGATAGACAATTAAATGGGTTGCACCATTCATAACTATTTTATTATAGAGAATTTGCTTTGTACCTTTAGAGCAAACATGTGTACCGAACTTTCATTATAGCTGCTGGGCAAATCCTCTTCAAAGCAGGATGTAAGGAAGCTCCTTAGGAGTGGCTTAAAAGAAACTGCTTTCCTGATTAAGATGGGACTAGATGTTAAATTTCAAATTTAGAAAGGAAATTATTTGATAGAACTGGGGCAGATGGTGAGACTAAACAAAGGAGTAGGCAGAGATTACAAAATCTATGGCATTATTTTGACACTGGGTGGGCTGAATTTTTTATTTGCCTATAAAATCGCGTTAATGCAGATTTTAATGTTACTTCATATAAAAATGTTATCTGATGAAATCATTAATTGTATTTATTTATTAAGCCAGACTAAGGCTGAGACCAAATAAAAACTCGTTTTTAGTTTAGTATCTAATTTTTTCTACTCTAATTCTCCTCTGCTCTAATGCATAATTTCAGAGAAATTGGCTTCTTCATCTACTTTAACATGACCATGTTAACAGGGACTTTCTATTGTTTAGATAAGAAAGAAATATAGAACATTCATCAATGACATCCTATATCACTGGTTGTGATTTGTGACCTTTATTTTGTTTATGACGCAAATGGTAGCGCATAAGGGTGCAGGTGGATATGCTGTTTTTGTTTGACGCAGGTGTTTCATTGAGCGTTATTGCCGTGAACGGTCATTTGGAGCACTACAAGAAATCAACTTATATCTAGGGGGTCGTGGCAGTGCATTGTTTGGCGGAACATTAAAAGACTTCCCGGCCATGCAGGTGCAAAAGCAGGTGAAAAATAACTGTTTTGACTGCACTATTTTCATATTTCTATTCCAACTCGCACACAGTTCACAAGTATCTTTATTATAAAATAGTATTCTGGCTCACACAGCTAATGATATCATCTTACCACCTGTAGCCAAAGAAATGTCATACATTACACTCTGTAATTGTGCTCTGCTGCCAGATATTTATCCTGATTTGTTTGACCCTTTTAGGATAGGAGGAACTAGGCTTTTCACAATACCAGAATTTTGAACTTCGATACGATACCAGTTCAGTTTCACGATACTCGATACCGCTTCAATACCACCCCAAAAATAAAAAAGTAAATATTGTCAAAAAAACTCCTTTAATAAAAGGTAAACAATCATGACTGCAGTAAATACAATTTGCATATTATCACAAATGATTAAATTAATACATAAAATAAATAATGCTTTGAGATAAATCCATGAGATTTTATGGTTAAAAACAAAATACAACAACGATCTCAAAGTAATTATCTATAATTGCCTGTTGTATTAATGTAGGACCATGATTGACTGGCCCTTTAGTAGCACTGCTTGTTTTTGGCAGCAAAATAAAGAGGATTCATTAAAACTATGAATCAATTGAATTTTATTTGTTATAGTGTATTTTTAATAATAGAATTTGTCACAAAGCGCTTAACAGGTTTCATTTTCTTAAGGGAAACGAAAAACCAGAAAACCCAGTGACAATGTGGGAAAACTGAAAAATTATTCTCTGGCCACGGAGGCAGTCGAGAGAACTCCTGGAAAGTAGCATAATGGTAAACACAAATTAAATACAGCAAATACAGAATACAGTTTTTTGTGGGAGGTCAATTCTTACTGCACAGAAGATGATACCCTTCTTCAGATTTCCACATCTTATCTCTCCCATGCCAGGGAGAGGTGGGGGGAAAAAACACTCAAGAAAAGCATAATGCAGTTAGAAGATGAAAAGCCAGGGGAGGTAGTTAAATGCAATTCAGTGTTTGTGTGACAATTTTATACTGTCATCAGGACTAAACTATGGCAGCATACAAAAAGTGGCGAAATTCAAGGGAAGGTAATATTGTAACTATATTATTATATATGAAGTGGATGCATTTGCCATTTTTATTAAGGGATTCAGGTAACTGCTCTTTACATTGACGGAGAGAGGGGCTCCACAAAATTCTAATTTAATTTGAGCTTAAAAGCATAACTTCAGGTAAATTACATAAGTGAAATAAATCAGCACCAACCAGGGGTTCAAAAGTTGTAACAATTCATTGTTTTGTTTGATACCTAATAAATTTATTAAAGAAACAAACTAATGAATGGCATAATGAAAAAATGTATGGTTTTTAGGAAAAAAAGAACAATTGAAAAATATGTTTATCTTTGCTTTTGATTAAAAACTAGTGATGTTACCTATAAAAATGGGAACGCAGACAAATACTATAGCTCCAACATAGATCACAACACCGCTAAATTAGTCGGCTTTCTTTCTGTATTTCACATCCGTTTTACTGAAGACATACATTTTTTACTTATATAAGTGAGATGTTCATTTAATGATCTATGCTAACCTGTCTGAATTATTTGAAGAGGTCGGGGCACCTGTCTGAACAAATGCTTCGCTAAATTTGAGGTGTTGCCTCCTTTTGGTTGTACCGTCTTAAAGCACCATTAGCATATGGGCTTAGACAGATAATTTGCTTTGTCCCTTGCATTCCTGCTCTTTTTCTAAGAGCATGGACCATTACGCTTGTGTGCCTTCCATCTTAAGTGTTAAGTTTTTTTTAATAGTCAACTCAGTCTTTAGCATAAAGGACGGAAACATGCAGTTTTCATCATACAGGTACAGTGTGATCCGATACTTTCTGTTTTTCGTTATTACTGGATGCATAAATAATGTTCTGCACCGGTTTTTAAATTTGGTGTCGTGGTAGTATCAAAGTATTGATATTTTTGACATCCCTATTCAGAACTATTTTTGTAAATTTGGTACCTGAAATCCGTCCTCTGCCTTACTGAAAATAGCAGTTTGTCAGGTTGCAAACACATTGCTTCTTAAAAGTGGGAACGAAGGTCGTCTGATTGGCTATTTTGTAACCACACCATTACTACACCTGTATGTTGATTAGCCAACCCTTTTAACAGCTGCACTGGCCCCTACATAAAGCGCCTTGGAAATTAGAACATCTTCTTTACCACGCCTCAACTTCTAATCACCAGATTTATTATCTTTACAGAACTTATTCTTTACAGAACATTCTGTTCACATTATAGGAAAGGGGTGGGGGATCCAACTATAATTTGAAATGAATTACTGAAGGTCTATTTAGTTCCCCAAGAGGTTAGATGACTTGAATCACTGAAAAGTATATATTAAGAATTTCTGCTGCTTTCCTTTCTTTAAAATTTAAAAATATGTAAACTCACAAGCATTTCAACAGATAGCACTTATGAAACCAGGAAGGACTCACTCCAGTCCTTGGGCAGCCAAGGTCCTTGTGTAAACAAGGACATTTATCTACTTGATAGGGTGTTCTCTGTCCTCGTTAACACAATCAAGAAGAAAGTGCCTCAGATACACATACACACATGACACAAATCTGACTTTTTACTACATGAGCTCTCAGACCAATAAATCACTGTTTAAATTCCATAGTACAGTATCACACATTTTTCTACTTCTGAATGTCCCCCGCCCAACTCAAGCTACAATTTCGAATGAATGAATAATTGGATAAATTTGATATTTGATCAAGTCACTGTAATGCTGTGGCCCTGAAATTACTTGGTATGCATTAAGTCGTGTGATAAACTTTCCTTTTCCCTTACGTTCAGTCTGACAGGCACCTTGTTTTGTCCACTCTCAAAAAAGCAGTCATAATTAATTTTTGCAGTGCTTCATTTAACTTGTGCTTCTGTTAACAAAAATATATGGTAAAGGGATGATGATTAAAACATATGCATTAATAAGTTTCTGCATTAAAAAAAAAATCCTATCCCTCAGAAAAGAGATAAATATAGGTTTAAAAATGGTTTCTGAAAAGTAATTATATACAATGGTTAGTCAATCAGCACATGGTCAAGACCCTTCTGCTACTGCGATAATTTGCCTCTTCGACAAATGGGAATCCAGGTTTGAAGCCCCATTTAAACCCTTTTCATCATCCACTACTAAAGATGTTTAATGGTTGTGCAATGATTAATGTTAATTGAACTGGGTTAAATTATATTTATATATACAGTATAACAGTTGCGCAATTACTCTAATGTATTTGAACCTAAGGCACAGCAGTATTATTCGAACATGAGTTAGAGTGCTCCTTCTTAAATTTCTAATACATTAATTTAACTTGATGTTGAACATTATCAAATTACTACTGTTTAGAGCATTTGTCAGAAAGAGTGGATGGCTAGAAAACTGAGAAACTGAAAAAAAATCTACCTGGGAATAACCACCAACACGCTAGATCCACACTCTCAAGAACCTTAATCTTAATATATATATATTCACATTTTAACATGTATTACAATTATAAGTTGAATATTTCATAAGTCCACGTTTAAAACCAGATTAGAAACCTGTTTAAAAATCGGTTCCATTTGTCCCTCAACTATCTTGGGTGCTAAGATAGAAGGTGGAATTTGCCCATAGTCTTCAGGTATAACAGCCTTTCCTCGCTGTCTCTTCTCTAGTAGTAGGCCCAACCTCGTGGGTCTCGTCGAGATCTTTAGAGGTGAGAGGGACTCAAATTACCTTCCCTTGCATCTCACCATGTATTTGTTTTTGTATACTGTTATGTATTCCTGCTGAGGCTATATAATGTTGCACAAAACTAAACAATACATCAATACTCTCCACCCCCTTTGCCAGCTCCTTTCCATATTCTCTTGAGTTTTTTCCCTCCTCCTATTCTTTATTTTACCAGATAAACTCTGCTAAACTCTGCTAAATCCAGATATGTGGCCAATCCAAAGGGGCATTTTCAGTGCTGTCCTGACAGAAATAATTAACAATGAACCACCTGTAATACACTGTTATCGCTTCAACCATCCACAAAGTGTGGAGGCTGCTGAGCTCAGCTCATCATAATTCCCATGAAAACTCTTCATACAGTCCTTATGCCTGTTGGAAACATTTAAAAGCTGTTGTATTGGTGTAATAATCATTATCAATCCACCCAGAATGCTAAGTCACTAAGGAAATATTTTAAACAGCCAATATGAACAAATGACTAAATTCCAATAGCTGAATAGTCAGCATGAAAGTCAAGACTGTTCTTATCTGTTTCTTTGGTTGATTTGTGTAAATTATAGAAGCACAGCCCACCCTCTGTTTAAATCTTTACAAAGGAAACAACTAATCTTCTCAAACAACTGATATCTTAGATAAAATCATAGACTTTTGAAAGGCACCCTAGTGTGTTGTGTCTGCATATTACAGCCCAACTATTAGCTAGACAATCTACAACAATGCTAGGGAATTGATACCGTCATGAAGGTTATATTCTTGGCTTTATTATCTTCCCTTGCATCTCACCACTTAAAAAAATGTTTTATGCTGAGATTTTATTCCTGCTGAGACTACATAATTGTTGTACAATCTCTGAATTAATTTTACTCTACCTCCTCTTGCTGTTCAAGAGCCGTTTCTTGAGCCCCCAGCTCATATCCACTGCAATCCTAGCAGCAACAACCAGTCATTTTCCAGTAGTTCTCTCGACTGTCTCTGGGATCAGGGAATAATTTTCCAGTTTTTCCCATTCAGCACCGGGATAAAATTTCAGACAGTATTAGTCTACTCTAAAAAACATTATATATATATATATATATCCAATAAGAATCCTATCCAGTCCTTGTTTGCAATAGGTAGAGTAAATTTAGGCAAGGATTATATTACATTAACCAAATGGGAATCTACTGCTTCTCTTAAACTACAGAGATTTTTTGCGAAGATTTTTATACTTTATATCTAAAGGGAGGGCTTTTCTTCAGACGCTCCCCAACAATTTTAGGATGCAGTTAAACTTTCGGAATGGCTTATACACAGAATACGAGGCTGCTGTGAGTTAGTAAACCCAATATGACATATGTCACAGTAATAAAACAGTTCCTTTAATTTTCTGAGTCTGTCCGAGTCGATATGTGTAGAAGTAGAAGTACCTGACAAGGACCGATTTTTATGAAATTTTATATGCTAATATTCTGCAATCACAACAAGAAATAAAAAAATGATAAAGACCCTGTTGAGGTTTAACTGGCCCTTGAATAAAGACACTTTTTACAAGTTTTTAGAAGCAGCTGGCAAACCAGCTCTCCCATGTCTGTGGTATCCGTGTGGTTATTCACAAATAGAACAATGCTTTAAACCTTGACCAGGCAGATTGCGTCATAGCACCATGTCCATTCAAGCTGAAGCCAAATATAAAATGCTTCTGTCCGTTAGAAAACTGCCACACTCTTTTGAAAGTATATCTCAGCCCTTTAGTGATGAACGTGATCATAGTTCATAGTGTAGCGTTTTTAAAAGAGAGCTACTTCTCTGCGGGGTTTCAAGCAAGAGACCGACTCCGTATTACAGGAATTAATG
>JAOVYW010019297.1:5302-34107 GCA_025775045.1 Hiodon tergisus | reverse complement strand
ATAGATAGATAAGAACACTACATCTTATTTTAGCAATTGTACCATTAATGCAATTAATGTAAAACGAAACTGAGAGTTTACAAGATTTTGCAACAAACCAACTTGACTTCAGCTAGCCAGTAAAAGAGACTGTAGCAATAGCTGTGTCTTGATTGCAAGCGCATATAGTGTGGATTATTTATTTTTTTAGAAAAATATGTGTTATTCACGCTACAACATGTTATGTTAGATATATTCTTATCAAAATCAAGACATTTTAGGTAGCCTACTGTATTATAGCCTACTGACATTAACTACGATCAACGGTTATAGTCCCTGGTGATACCTTTAGTTGATGGAATTATATGTTCTTTGTGGTAATTACAACTTTGTGTTAAATTATGTATCATTAATTGATGTTCTCGATCATTTTTTATAGAAGAGACTTGACGGTTAGCCTTACCAATAATCGCAATTACACACACCCGCCTGTCTTATTGCTCTGAAACGCATGAAATAAAATCACAATATTATGCAAATCAAACACCCAACCATTCCACATTCATTTTGGTACTTTACCACTTACCACAAGCTGTTACAGCTATTGATTAAATTTTCACACAGTTTCTGCCCCCATGTGGACTGCTCTACATTAGCTTTCAGTGATCACTTTCAAGGGCAGTTAGGCACATTTTTGGGTAGATTACATTTAATAAAGCATTTTTACATGAAGCTATAATTACTAACAATGTGTTCAAGAGGGGAAAATATATTTTAGAAAAGCTACTACAGCCGCCTGCACGTCAGAAGAAAATGACATTGATATTTCGTAATGATATTTCGTAAATAGTCCGAAAAAAAAGAGTATAGTGGTGCATGTGGCCATGACGTCATATGATGTGGAGAAAAGTAAAACGTCTTTGAAAGTGGAGATATTAATATTTTACTCGGTTACGCTCTGCGTAATGTAGTTAATCATTGTGTCAACCACAGACTAAGCGTAGTCTATATTTACCGCAGCTTTTTAAAGCCAGCACTCTAACACCTATGGAACTGTATCCGAGAGGAAAGAAGATTGCAGACAAGGAATTAAAGGCAACAATTAATAGAAACGATATATATATATACTAAGGCGCTGACATTTGAGCTTTGAAGACACAATAATTACGTTTGACAGCCGTAAATACTATGATCGGATCGTGAACATTACATCTCAATATGTATGAACTCCTTAATTAGATTGGGTTAAAACCCACTCATTCGTTTCAGGATTAACATACTCTTGCTAACGGGTGGAGGAAGGGTGTCTTTCCAACCATGACAGGATTCTAACCAAGGTCTTGAATGTCTAGACTATAGAGCAGTGCCATTTAGTTGTATTTCAAGGTCTAGACTGCAGAGAAGCATTTTTTACACTTCCAAGTGCACAAACAATGGTTATATATTGCGTGTGTTGGGTGCATTCATTTGTACAAAATGAGTGTAAGTACATAGATAAAATGGCAAAAATATGTACATATTAGCCTTGTGTTGGTAAAACACTTTCAGACAACTTTAAAAAATTGTTTTCAAAAGCATATATAAGTATAGATAAACATATGTTGCATTTTGTATCTTATTAGATACAGTATTGCACCAAAATTACTACCTAAATATATGTGGACTAGAACAAATTGAACAAACGTGTAAAACCAGGAAACCAGGAAACATGTAAAATAATACATTTGAAAGGGTTTTATTAAAAAAGGAAATGTGCTTCTGGAAAGGCCTCCTATGTTATATGTCTGCAGTTATTCTGTAGGTTACATTTTCCACAACCAAATCTCTCACAATTTGAACATATTTTGGATGTTCTGTTTTTGTTGTACTTGGTTAGTATTGTTTTCACTTATTGTTTTGCACCGCAGGGGCAACATGCTCAATTCCACAACTGTCCTTCAGTTTTCAGTTGCATGTGTTTGATGAACTTCTGTCACAAGTTGCAGAATGAAATATCTTTGGCTGAGGTTTATGCTGTGACACCGCTTATACAACATTGATCTCTGCCAAGTGCAGTATGTTATAAAACACTGAAACAGGCCACCGTCGAGAACCTGCCTCCATGCCAAACTGACTGGTCGTCCCGACTAAAAAAACAAATTTGTAATTTCATTGTTAATAAGTAATAAATAAATAATAAATCTCCGTTTTACTATTTTCACCAGCCTCTGTGGCCACAGAAATATGTAGGAAACTAAAAATACACACATTCTTGCATGGCTTACACTTGTAGTAAATAGTAAATGCAGATAAGAAATGTAGCTTAGTAATTGAGTTTCAGGACTGTCGTCTTCTCTGGGCAATTTTGAAAGTCTGAATCTCATTCTACTTTCATATGCATTTTGACAAAAACAAACGCAAGGCCAACAAAACAAATAGATAATAAGATTTCAAGGACAATGTTGTCAGTTGATCGGTTAACAGTTAGGTACTGTTGTATACCATTGATCCTTTCAATGTGCATGGCAGGCGTAAATGGCACTGCTGGCATCAAAGGAGAATCAAAATAAGTTTAGCAAACATTTATTATTACAGTTAATTTGTCAGGAGTGTTACAGATGATGATGTTGCAGATGAAATCAAGAGCCTTATACAAAAATATGAAAGGAATGTATGTCATGTGCATATATTTAAGAAAATTCATGACAATGGTGGATCTAGTATTAATAAAATGTGAAATCACTATAAGTAGAAAATGAAAAGTTTTGTAGTCCAGATAAGGCCCACGGCGGCGGATTGACTACCCTGGCCAGAGAGCCTTTACATTCTTCAAACCTGTCCAAACCACCATAAACATGATAATCATAGTAACAGACATCTATCCTTGACTTTATTTTATTTTTTACCAAACAAAAATATTTTCGTTTATTCCTGTAGCCACCACATATTTTGTGGATCACAAAAATGCATTTGGATTATCACTTCTCACGTATCACGTCTAATCGTTTTAATGAAAACACGAACTACTTTGCGCTCCCCTAGATATTTATTTATTCTATTTAGATATACCTATATTTTAATTTAGATCTATATAGTTTTGCGATGAACTTCTGATAAAAAGGTATATACTAGGCGTATACATTCTAATCTCGACAGAAAAACTGCGACTAACATGGTCCAATTATCTCCTGTCTACATTCGTTTTAGAATACTTTTCGGAAAATGTCGTTTTTGGTCGTTTGGTTATAATATGTTTTCTGAAAATTAAGACTTTTTTCTATTAATATGCGAGAACACTGACATTTTATACGAACATTTTTGTCGTATTAAATTACCCAATTGGGATGTTTGTATTCACACATGACCCGGAAGTTAATTGCACCACCTCTACAACAATTTTGCGGCGGATTTTAGCATACTTTTAAAGAGAGATCAAAAGCACTAACGTTAGTTGGTTCCTTTTTGGATCTAACAAGGTGCTTAGCCCAGTGGCTACGGTGGCTACAAACCGTATTTTGCACGAAACCTGCTGATACGTACCCTTAATATACATATTGTATCCTGATTTGAGAAACGACGTGGTTTAATATATCGGCGTCTGGGGACTATTATCGGTTCATAGTCAAACTCATTCTTCCGCTATAAGACTAACGGCAGGAAATGTTAATGCATTATGACAGAAATGCTTTTTCCTCTGTGGTCCATAATGCAACAGGCACCTCTACAGGACCATGGACAGCAGTGCAATAGATCCAGACCTTAATTGCTAAATGATTGACATAAATGTGAATTCACCTAAACTAAATACGCATTGTGTCAAATCCTTTATTTACCCAACAACTGGAAAAAAATATATATGGGGGACAAATATTCTAAATAATACAATATTATGTACTTTTAGGTACTTACCTCTCCCTGTGGAGGACATTAAATATAGTAGTGTTTTGATTGAATTAAAAATCCAGTTGCTAATATCCATACATTACTTGATGTGCTATTTGGGTTACAGCAAAAGCTCCTACAATCAGAAATAATGACTAAAAGATTAATTGTTATTCTGTTGAATACTGAGGTAATGGCTTTAGAGACACCTTTTTATTTAGGGAGATACTGGTTTGCCTAAATAGGCCCTGTGGTGTTTTGTATATATAGAAGTTTTGTAGTCAATGTTCTAATTTCTCTGTTCGTTTGGGTTCGTCTCTTCTCGGCTATAAAAAAAAAAGCAGGCTATCCAAGTGCCATTTAGTCAAATTCAATATAAAGAGGATTAAGTAAAAATAAAAGTAATAAAACTGTCCCCCGATTCTGGGCAATGTCAGAGTAATCCATCTGTACCCATGAAATGATGTCTCTTTTCCCTGACTGTGGCCTTAGCAGTTATTCAGAAAATGATTCGATAGACTGGTGGGCCCCAGCCTTCTCACCCCTCCCAAGCACCAGTACCCCAGCAGCCACTGCTGCCAGACATGTTTGGCGAGACACAAACCAGGGCGCAAACAACAGTGACCCATAGCCACAAGGTGGCCTTTCAGAGAGGAACACCAGAGAAGCCTGTAAGAGCCCTTCAGTGCTGGTACAGCAGACACAAAACAGGCCTTGGATGCTAGAGTTTCAGTGTTGCATAACACAGCGTCTTGCATGAAAACAGGAAACATATACTAAAGTGGAAAAGAGCTCATATCCTCAATAAAAATAATGTTGTGCAGCTCAATAACTCACCTCTTTTTTTTTTTTTTTGGTAGTCAAATTCTTGTATTTAGTATATCATTTTATTATTTTTTATGTGAACAATGTGTACATTTCTATAAATTACATTTACAAATCGCCAGTGAAAGCACATTTTAATTTTCTGATGCTTCATCAATGTCCCTGAAACACACATTCCAACGGGGGTTGTTATATAAAACATAAAGCATACTTTTTAAAACACAAAGCAAAAAGGGAGTTATTGTGTTTTGGGATTGTAGATTTTTTATTATTTTAAAAGTTGGACCTCCCACGGTTTACCTTGCAGGCAAACATGCAAGGGAGTGTGCCACCGGTGTGTTGCAGAACCCCTAGGGCTGGGAGAATAATCGACAGGCTCCCGGCCAAGAAAATCTCGCCCCAGAACACATGGATGAATTGATGGGTACAGTACAGCATCATTAATATGCATTAAATAGCTCTGAGATGCAATTGTTGTACCTCTCGGAAGCCAGTGCTTCACGAGGAAACAGCCGCAGCAGTTTGTTAAAGTAGTCTGTGCAGGAAAGACCTGGGTAAGTAACCTAGCCATAAAACGTGGAGGCACTCTACTAAGTTCTGGCCATGTGCGATTTTCTGGATTGGTATATTTAGCTGTTCCAACAATACCAGGTTAGCTGGTGGCATCAGCTCTAGTCTGATAACCCTGAGCCTTAAAGTTGAATTATACCCCGCAGCATATTTTATTCAGCCGAGGTATCTCAAAAGTCTCATCTTAACCCCAGGTCAGCCTCTTCGACCAACTGTGAGTTGGAGAAACAGAACACGGCCACTTTTGTGAATGATACAAGCTTCTCAGTTATTCTTTCTGCAAGATATTCCTTGAGCCACCCTTGTTCCGCCCTTACATTTTCTAGATGGCTAGCCATTCCTACTCACCTGCCATTGCTTATATCTTATGTGTTCTACTGCACAATCACATCCGGTGTGAAACCTAATAAGAAACTGTCGAGAACCCATTGTAGAGTAAACGATTCTCCTCTCCGAAGAGATCTGTCAATTCTGCTGCTCTTTTTCCCCTTACAGCCACACAGCCCCTCCCCCCTCCCCCCTCCCACTGCCAGTTAACAACACTCAGCTGCACAAAGCCTCCTGCTGCACGCTAGGTTTCCAAGGGGGTCGGTCACTGTCTGTGCCGGCACTGA
The DNA here is from genome assembly GCA_025775045.1 of Hiodon tergisus. Classification (NCBI taxonomy): domain Eukaryota; kingdom Metazoa; phylum Chordata; class Actinopteri; order Hiodontiformes; family Hiodontidae; genus Hiodon; species Hiodon tergisus. The sequence goes on along the minus strand of JAOVYW010019297.1, from coordinate 28,258 downwards.
AGCGGTGTGTGTGTGTGTGTGTGTTTGTTTGTGTAAAAGTGTGAGCTTTTGTATGTTTGCATGCATGTGTGAGTGAATGTGTGTGCGTGTGGGAGAGCTGGTTATGGAGGGCGGATGGCTACCCGTGACCCATCCTCTCCGGTCCCCCTCTCTGATCAGAGTTGTGGGCTGCGAGGCATAAGTCAACCCAGTCCGAACACACTCAGGATAACGGCCGGTTTGAGCTCCTCCGCCGCAGCCGGTCCACGCAACGTTTCACTCTGAAACCAAAAGGGCAACGTTTAAAAAACCCAAGGGCTGCACAGGCAGCATCCGTGTAAAAAAAGGTGTTTTTCTAGCCCTATGCTTCACTTCCATAAATCCTGGAATAATTGGCATCACGCAGTGGCTGCGGTTGGCTCCTCGTGCGAAAGTATACAGCGGATCAAGGCGGATTTCCTCTTACAGAAGACAATTCCAGCCCCAATATTTTCCTTTTCCTTTAAACTGTCAAGTAACATTAAAATTGCTCGCTGGTGCAACATGTGTTTCATATCGGGCCTTCTCTTGTGTTGTCACCAGCCTCCAGATGAAAGTGGAAGTCCAGGAAGGTTTTTCTATGATTTTAAAAAGGACCTCCTGTCATTGGAATTACAATTCAGTTGCTGTTGTACAATGCAGAAGAAAAGGAACAGTACCTCAGCCACTGGTTGTGATGGATAATAAAAATGGTTTTTAAAAATCTGAGCACGGAGAAGTGGATTGCAGAAATATTTTTAAAAGATTATAATTTGATAGCAACACCTTTGGCGGTAAGGACGCAAACCAAAATCTTTCAGGTACTTCAGGATTTCAGATACGAAGCCGGCATCTGCTAATATCCCTAATAATAAATAGTGTGTGACTTGGTTTTGCTAGCTGGACACGCAAGCTAATTCCCTTGGCTGGTCTGACCGAGCTTTCCTGTGGAGCCAAACATTTGCAAGCAGCTCAGAATACCCATTAATCTGAAGAACTGCCTGGAGTTGGTTTCATTACTATAATGATCAAGACACAGTACGGTAACAAAGATTTGAAAACCTGCTAACACTTTCTGTTCTAAAGACAGCCTCATTTCAATAGATACATAATCTTCCCCTCCAGCCCCGTCGATTCCACATGGCCTTCTGTAGCAGCCTCTCTCATGTGTACAAGTAGCATATACATGCACTACACCAAAAATTTGAGCTAATAGTCAGCCGATTGTTATTAAGAGCCGATGGTCAGGAATGAAGCCTGTGATAAGCCTTGAAAAGTAACCAACACCAATACAAAACACACCAAGTCAATGGTGAGCAGTCAGAGGTTGCTCAAACCTATGTCACTAAATGTTCCACGAAATGTAAATTTATAAAAATTTAAGATATCTTCTCAGGAGGAACTTTTTAAAATAACATATAATATGCTAATAAATTTAATTACTTTAGTTGCAGTATTTTTGTATGTACGTTTTAATAATCAGTATTTTAGCATTGTACTTACCATAGGAATCGGTAATGGTGGCCCATATCCATTTTCACTCTAAGTAGACGTGCTGTTCGCCATTGTGTCACTCTAATCGTCTTTCGAGTTATATCATGCACTGAGAGATTGCGGTTGGATAGTCTGCACTGGCATGAAGGGAATTCAGTACTCAAAATTTTTGAAAATGCTGTTGAATTTATAATGACGTTTTTAAAGCCGCAAGATGAATTTCAGTCTCGTGATCAGGTCAGTCAGCTGGCTAGGTCATGTAGCAGCAACAGCGAACGCTGTATTATCCACCATGTCCATTAAGGTAAAACAAAACAAAAAATCTTTCTTTTTAAATTAAATGAAATTTATCAACGCATTATTTAAACATTAAATTACTTGTGGAGGGAGATTCCTTACTAGGCCTTCTAGGGACGAAATTGTTGAGAATTTGTTTTCCGAGAATCATCTGTATGCCGCAAATATCTCAGACGCCACAAATACTCGGGGGTGTACGGCTAAATGTTGAGCTTGCAGGGAGTTTGAAAAACACATTCATTATTCTGGAACGAGAAAGCATTGTGTCCCCGAGGAGAACTGTTTCAGCTTTTGCCTGAGAGTGTTTTCAATACCACCGACGGGGGGATGATCTTGGTCGTCTCTGACTTGGAAGGAGGACAGCACATTTCAACCTGGCAAGCACTTATTTTGATTTATACCTGGGCCCGATCCACATTTAACGCAATAAAAGAACAGCGTTTTTATTTTCTCAGATGTTGCTCCTTACATTTAGTGGAAATCATAGAGGCACTTCTTTCATAAACGTGACCAGTGTTTTATGGCTGTATAAATAAATAAATCTAAATGAAATATCTCTATTTTACTATTCCAATGGGCTCTTGAAAAAACTTTATTGACACCATTAAGAAACATTCTCACTTCTCTCTGCTGGTGCTCATTTTCCAGACAACGGATTTTATATCTGTATCTAGATATCTTCATTTTTACATCTTATGTCTGTTTCAGGCCAACCAGGTGAATGTCTTCTGCGTAGTGTCCTTGGTACCAAAAAAACAGTGACCTAGCATTTGATTATTTGTGGTGATGGTGAGCTGATGATAAATCTATCGAATGACCCATTGTTTCCTCATCGTGCCTCTTCATGTGTGGTTTGACAGTTTCAGTCACCCACCAGTGGTGAAACAACCACGGGCTGAGCCTCAGCATCAACCCCTGAGATGTAGCGGAGAGCTCACTGTGAAGCCAGTGGAGTGGAAACAGTCAATCCAGGGCAATATCTCATTGAATATCTCATTTCCCGGGTCCAGGTAAGCGGATGCAAATAGTTTACAGGCGTTTGGCATTTCAGCAAAGCAATTTTGCAGGGCGAGATATTTATGGAGAAAAACACATACCCAAAACACATACATTTCTTGCTTCTCAGTACAACAACGAAGAACTATGATCCCTATAACCCCTTGCACAAAACATGAATGAATGCATGACATGTTTCCACAATGTTAGACAGAGTGGCTTGCATAGTTTATGTAATTATCGTCTTTGTCTGTCTGAAGAAGGTACTGAGAAAAGTCTAGTGTCTTATCCCAATGCCACATGCATTCCATATTGAATATAGCCAAAAGCTGGTGTGCATTCTGTTACTGCCTTTGTTAATAGTAACTTCTTTATCACCAACACTGTTAGTGAGTGTCTCATGCTGCCCTCTATAGGAGACTTTTGACACATAATGTTAACTTTGGGGTAGTCTATTCTATATAACTTCTGTTATAAAATGCAACCTGCACAGAGGTTAAATCAGCAGCCAAAATTCATTCACGTGCAATCTTGTGGTAAATTAAACAGAAATTCTGAATTCAGTGTCATCGCTCAGCATGAAATTGAGGACAATTTTTCAATTCACAGTCTTCCTTTCCTATACTGCAATGATTTATTAAACAATCATCGGATGTCCATTTTTAAAATATTGTAGTGCTCCTGCAGTGAAAAATATCAACAAACAATTTTTGAACATCTATTTTTCCCATATTTACACGGATGCCTTTCCATCAGAGAAAGTTTGTGTCGTGACCTGCTTAGACAAGAGTCCAGCCACTAGCGGATTCCTGGACAATAGAATTCTGTTTATCCCACCAGATGTGCCTTATTTTAGTTTAAAGAACCAGAGGAACCAGGACCATCACGACCGAAAAAGGCATGAGAAATGAGATGTCATGCTTTTACGATTTTGGCGGTCAAACAGGTTGCAGAAGCCTGACTCGGGAGAAAGCAGTAGTTTAGTTTACGTCATACTTTTGAGTTGAATTCATTCATTCTCAAGTTTAGGGAAACAGTAACTGACTACAACCCATTTTGATGTTGCGGTATTTTTTATGTTGTTAAATGCATTTAGCCTTGCCATCCTCCGTTCATGACTCCTGGGACACTGCCCTTTTTGAACTGGCAATTTACTCGGCCCTACACCAAAACATAGGCTGAAAAAGAAAGTATAATGCTGTCTTCACGAAGCAAGAGTTTGCAGAAATGACGATCACAGTGAGCTGACCCAAAATCCAACTTTATGGATTTTTTGCCCATGCTATAGTCTTGAGGTTGCATACGTGGGGCCGCTATTCCGAGTGCATCAAAAGTAGATACAGATCTTCCATCAACACTGAATACATATCCTGGTACCTTAACGTTTCCTGGTTGGAAGTTGTAAGCCTGGAGCTTGTACTTTTGGGTTTGTGGATGGAGTGAAAGGTTTTGACGTCAGTACCGCCCTTGTGGCCCGTGTCATTCCCCTGTATAAAACAGTAGTACAGAGCACATGTTAATTTGTGTCACAGGACCCCCATCCCATTCACACGTTTCCACAAACAAAAATCCCACTGGGAAACAGGTGCTTGTTCTCAAATGAAAATTTCTCTCTCTGGCTTGAACAAAGTTTATTTATAGGACATTAAATCATTGCGTGGTTGTTATTTCATTGAATACCTCTCTAGTTGGTAATCGTCCGACTTTGAAAGCATAGCCCTTTTAAAGGACGACAGCAGTTCAAAGCAGCTTTCACGATACCGAAGCATTCCCAGCAGAAAACTGCTTCAAGACCCTGAGCGAACTTTAGCCGCATTAGCACAACCACAACCATGACAAGTGAGCAGTGACAAAAATAAGACACAGCATCGCATTTTGTTGTAACTTTATATATGTATATTTGTATAAACATTTATTATTACAGGCACATTGAATTATAAAGAAAAGACAGAAGTGGCAGGGATATTGTAAAATTTACATATCATGACAAATCATTTATATATATAAATATATACAGATTTCCTTTGACAACATGTTAACACACACACAACCAGAACGACAAAGACAATGGTGAAAGCTCCATTTTCCCGGGAAAATGACGGACGTTGCGAAGGCAGTAAGTGGAGAGATCTCTGTGTAAAGAAGCAAGAACCAGCTCGCTAAATATACATATAATCAGTTCCTGTAGACCTACACTTCTACTCTGTGCTTAGAGGGGTTGCCAGAGTAATTTGCATTTACAATTATTTATACAAAAAAAGAAAAAGATAAAATAAAAACCCTCCTCAATGGCATACTGACGTTTCTATTGCATTTCATCTCCGGTCTACGGCGCAAAAGTATACCATTGTTCTAATGCAGTCACTTTCGTTTGCCTTTCAATTCAACTTTGGGACAGAACACACCACTGCCTCCCAAATTAACTGGACAGTTACACTGTGGACAGTGACGTTATGGAAATCTCAAAATGCGAAGAGCAACTATGGACCGATAACACGCATACAATGTTAGTTTTACGATGCCCATTTAATTTCTGCTTTTTTTCTTCTTTTCTTTGTTACAGGCGTCGGGGGACACAGAAGTACCCTCATACACAACATTGGAAACTAACTAAACAAATGCAGTACTGCAAGTGAAACTCGCCACAGCAGCGCGAGATGGCAGGAAATATGTATACTTAAGACACTTCCTCCAGATAAAAAAGCAATTGAATCAGAAATGTTTAAATACATACATACCTGTAGAAATATTTATCATACAGAGCCACCGCTGACAGAAATTTTAGCCCTTCCAAAAGGTGGTCTTTTATTTGGATAAGGCAATGAAAGTTGAGCTAATATTGCATCAGGTCAGGAAAGACGAGCACCATAGGTGGGTACAGAAAGTGAATAAGCGACACCCCCTCCTCCACTGGCTACGAAAGTTTCTTTACGGACAAAACCACCGCCTCATTTGACCACACAGACAGCTGTCCCCATTCTCACCTAAAACAGAACGGCAGAAGACCCTTACAGTGGCTTCAATAAACAGGCTCGGTTATAAACCGTGTATTATTGCCCTCGTTTAAAAAAAAAACAAAAACAAAAAAAACTTCACCCACGTCTGAAACCCACAGTGAAGCAGGGAGAAAACTGCATTGACATTCAGCCCTCTGTTGTTATAGACTCCATCTGGAAGCGCTAGCAGACTAGGATATCGACTATATTCAATTATTGAAGTAATTCAATAACTATTCGATGAACGTTTTCAGGAGCAATTCATATTAAACCTGGAGAATGTTCCACACAAGTATATAAGCTCCTGAAAATAGAGTGGACTCCTAGGTGACATTCATTTTTGTAAATTTTATTTTAAAATTCTTCTTTTGGAATGACGCTTTTCATATTAAGGGTGTCAAACAAATTACATTTAGAAGACAAATCATTACATAATAAATTACACATAGTTACATAAGTATCTTTTTTATAGCAATATTATTTTATCGCCTCAGGAGGGATTTAGTGTTTTCAAGCTTTCCCATTTCCTCTTTTATTTTAGTGTTAATTCATCACTCCTGAATAAAACCTCGAGTACACTGAAATTAATACCAGGCGTTTCATAAAAATGAGCTTAAAATGGGGCGCGTGCTTAGCCTGTCAGTGTCGCTCGATATCCGCTCCAGTGGTGGTACCCCCCCCCCCCCTTAGAGAAAGGCTGACTACTGAATGCTTGTTAGGATGCAGGCAGTCACACCCAAGACAGCCATGAAAATCCCATAGAATCGTGGTGGTGGATGTGACATCCAGTAAAACGGGATTTTCCCAACACTGAAGTAGAGGGGCGGCGGCGGCGGGGGGGGGCAACTAGCCCTTTTCCATACGAGAAGTAGCCTAAACCACAGAAGACAAAGACCCGACCGATTAAAGTACAGACGGCAAATCTGCTGCTTCTCCCATAAATATCCAAGTAGGAAACTAAAGAGCAGTTAGGCACAAAGGTGTTCTCATACTGTGCTAAAAAGTACAAAATGCAAACAAAAATAAAAAGAGAATGCACCGGAGAAACGTTTTGATTAATAGTACTTGTAGAAATAGGCACTGGTGTTGTTAATGTAAACAACAACTGACAGGAGCTTTTAAACAGTCATATTTAAGTGCCACAAATGGGCTTGTGCCACATATGCCAATCTTTTCCATTTAAGACAGCTTATAATTGAGTCATTGCACATGGTTTAAAAAACCAAAAAAAAGCCTCCCTAGTCTGTTTAATATAACTTAAGCACAGAGGGGATTATGGGATAGCACGCATTAATGTGTACTCGTCATTCAATGTCTTTCAAAAAGGATTTCATCATAAATTCATTATAACTGCTCTAAGATAAAGCTGTATGTATGTGTGTGTATATACATACATACATACATATACACACACACACGCAGGCGAACACACGCAGGATAAACAAATATGTCTAAAATGACAGGAAAGATTGTTAGTGCAGATTTTTAGATTTTAGCAGACCGATATATTCATATTACACATATTGTTAACTACGCATAACAAACACTACAGTTTTGACTTTATAAAAGTCTGAATAAATCAAAATTTTCTACAGAATCTATATTTTATAATTTTCCTGACAGCCCAAGTTTTAAACAGTGTTCAAGATTCAGTGCCATTTTCATGTAGTAAAAATCTTTGTTCCAAAAAGGTGCATTTAAATTTATGGAAAGATGTTTAAAAAAATGTCAAGGAAAAATTGGTATTACAAAAACCTTCAGATTTGCTTTCACCCCCCCACCCCCCATAAATAGGACAACAACAACAGAGGAGCCATAAATTGTAGAGGAAATTGTGCTTCTTGGGGCAAACGGGTCTGCATCATCAGCCGTCTGCCATATAGCGTCCTGGAAGAAAAGGGAATATATGAAGATGGCATAATGGGCAGAGGTTTATGCGTGAATAATTATTTCTTACTATAATTCCTAAATCGGTAACTTAAAAGAAATATAACTTTTTTTTAAATGACCTTTAATGACCATCCTTTAATAATAACAAAAAACGGGGGGATCCTGGCATCTTTGTTACAGCCAGATAACTTGGAAACATAGAGCGTCATGAAAAAGTATTTGCCCCCTTCCTGATTTCTTAATTTTTTGCATATTTGTCACACTTAAATGTTGCAGATCATTAAACTAATTTTAATATTTGACAAAGATAACAAGAAAATACAAAATGCAGTATTTAAATGATTATTGTATTTATTATGGGGTAAAAGCTTTCCAATCCTACCTGGCCCTATGTGAAAAAGTAATTGCCCCCCCCCCTTGTTAAATCATTAATTAACTATGATTAACCACATTTTTTGGAAAGCTGAGTTCAATTTCACTAGCCACACCCAGGCCTGATTACTGCCAGACCTGTTGAATCAAGAAATCACTTAAATGGAACCTGCCTGAAAGTGAAGTAGTCTAAAAGATCTCAAAAAGCCACACATCATCCCTCAATCTAAAGACATTCAACAACAGATGAGAAACAAAGTCATTGACATGTATCAGTCTGTTACAGGGTTACAAAGCCATTTCTAAGGCTTGAGTAGATGGCAACATTCTCTAAGGCATGGGTGGGCCAGTCTAAGGCATTGCACGTCACTGTCGGACATGTTAAGGGAACCCCCCCGAAACCGGACCTCACCTGTGGCAAATCTCTTTTTGATCAGGGAAAGTCTGTAGCCTGTCCCGGCAAGCTCCAGGTCTGCCCCAGAGAGGGTGCTCCCTTCACATAGGAACTGCACGGCGAGTGTGGCGGGGTTAGACGGCCCTTCGGAGAGTTCAAACTTAGCCCTGAGGGATCCCGAACCTGTATGCAGGACACACGAACAGTCAGCCAGCCAGGTAGAGTGCCCCCTAACGCCGAACCCAGGTACTCCCATCGCTTGGAAACTAGCCTTGTGGTGTTCAGAGCACTGGCTGTGCACAGTTTGTAATGGTATGATAACATTTATCACACAAGAACAAGCATAGTTTTACAGCATTACACTGAAATCTAAAATATTCCAGAATGTTTATTTTGGAATCTAAAAGATACAAATGCAATTTTTAAGAATAAAGTACAAGGCCTAAAAAAGGCCATTACCTAAAGAGTCATGCAATGCAGGAGTTATAATAGGCACGTGTTCAGATTTAAACAGGGTTACAAATTTTATTTACAAAAACGATTTTAAAAATGTATCGTAATTCATGTACATACCTTCATTCTCGGATTTCTCTGAGATGTCATTTAACTTCCATAATGATTTGTTCTGTTCTGCGTTCCTGTTCAAACAACATACTCATGTTTTTAAAACTGCTCTATGGGGGTCTGAGTGTGTGCGCGCGTGAGAGAAACGGGGCACCCATCCCGCTGGGTGGTGCTTGCACTTGCAGTACAGTTGTACAAAGACTAAGAAAAATAGGAGAATATCAAGAGAAATATCAACCATCACTAATGAGTTAATTTCCCTTAAACTAATCTCAGAGCCAATATGCCAAATCTCACGAGAGGTCACACGCCTTATAATAGCATGGCGGCCATAACATCAGTTCTATGTTTCTTCTGAACCACTGCATCACGGCGGCGACCTTGACTGGTGGTCAATATTAATAACCCAACCCTTTTGAAATATATCACTTATGGGTGAAAGGTGACTTTCAGTCATTAAGCAGGGCCTGCAAGAACTGCAGAATCACTGCCATGGAACAAGAGGTGGGACATTCATCTTGCACAACTGTTGGAACACCGGTCAAAAAGAGCCACATGGCATAAACTAAGCCTTTCAAGGGCCAAACCCACACGTTCAGGCTAGACAGAGTACCCTGCATCTGACTGGTACGGGTAAGGCAACTGGGCATTAACCTCAGAAGTCCGTACAGGAGCTGCATCAGAAACGCAAGGCAAGCTCCTTGGGGGGGTCGGACACACGTATCTGTGCTCAGACACCCTCTGTCTCCTCTTATGGCGAACCAGAGCCAACAGTACGTCGTCTCTTGGGAGGAAAACTCCTCTTGAGAGTGGTCCACGTACGATGAGAAGACCTGTGGAGCTAGAGGGAGGCCAAACAGCAGAACACAGAACTCGCAGCATTGCCCTTGAAAGGTGAATCAAAGGAACTTCCGGTGGGGACGTAGAAGGTGTCCTGTTATTTCACCATCTCAAACTATTCGCCTGGTTGGATGACCTGTAACAGCTGCATCGGGGCCAACATTTTGAACCACCGGCAGCTCGGATAAGGGTTTACCTGCCTGAGATTGAGAATTGGTCTGAAACCGCCCTCCCGCCTTGGCACCGGAAAGTACATTAATGTCCCGTGGGCCAACGTGCTGTTATAAGATCAAGATCAAGATCAACGCAGGTCGTCACACACTCGTGTGAGACTTGGCATACCTGCTCAGATATCTCTGGTTCTTAAAGGAAATGGCGACAGTGACGAAATCTGTTTCTGTTTGCGTTACGCATTTGAAAGGGAACGTTAGTTTAAATGACAGATTCAGTATACAGCATAATGTCAGCTGGGATGAAAGCTAAGGGACAGGGCACACTTACCAGATGGCTGGGGGTAAAGACTGCATGTTGGTTACGCCTCCGTCCACAGGAACGAGCACCTGAACGTTGGACAGGGGTCCCGGGGTGAGCATTGACTCTGGGTTATACCTGTAGTCCACTCGCAGGTCTGTGGTGGACGGCGAGCATTTCCAGTACACAGCCAGGTTCAGCGGAGTGGATTGGATGCCGTTCGAGGAAACCTAAACAGGTCACAGGGTCAAAATGTATCCACTATCGCACAAAAACCCAATCCACTCTATCCAATACATCTCTTCTAGTGGAATTTTGGGATGGCTTAAGTTGTCCTTATCAGTGGAGTAAAAATTGTTCAATAGAGTGAGAATACAAATAAAACTTTACTGTGATTTTTCATCTACACATCAGCATAGATAGGATGGTAAATACATAATTTATGTGTTTGTGCACATAAGTTTTCAGAGATTTTTTCCCCTAAAACCTGGAACAGCAGCAAAACTGGGAACTCAAGCCTGCCGTTGCAGGCGAGCACTGATAACACTGGGAGACGGACGGACCTGATACTTTAAGATGTCCACATTGTAGTAGGAGGCAGCAGGGTTCTGCTCCGATGCTCTCCTGAGGTAGGCAGTCAGGGCTTGCATGTTCAGCCAGAAATCCTTGGTGTTGGAGTCGCTTTGCGAGGGATCGCTGGATTTAAGAAAAATACACACATGCGCAAAAACTCAATTACCCCCCCTCACTCCCGGGGCCGCGCGCAGCTCCGATAGCATGGAAAGAATGACCCTTTTTATTGCCACCCACCAATTAAATAACAAATCATGTTGATTCAATTAAGTGTGCCGTACAGATTTTGAACTGCCAAGAGGAATGTCCTAGAAACGCAAAAAACCTTCATTCTTAGAGACAGACCCTTTTTGCATCAGGGCCTTCACTTACAAAAACAACCCAGAAAAGTGTAGAGAAAGCGTATGATTTTCCTTTCCATTGCGTCACGGAAAGCGATGATCCAGCCACGAGAAAGGACAGTCGAGCTGCATACAGGTCTTTTTAAACTGGAACGCGGGACTAACAGGGAGATGTGCGTTTTTTAGATCCGCGCTCAGTCTGAACAGCTCTGGAATTAATCTAGGAGGATGTTTGTCTGGATACAACACTTCCTACGAGAGCATCTCTCATTAGTTGTGGAGTCTCTGGCTCATGCTGCTACATCTTTCCTGCTACAACATGCTCACTCAAAGAGGAAAACTAGATTATGATAAACAGACTACAATAAAAATGCACTTTACTTTGTTTGGTAAAGGTAACCTGAAAATACAGCGTTGAGGATTTTCACGTTTATCCTCACGCAATTTTTATTTCGTTATCGATGATCCTTCAACTCACTTCACAAAAGCCAACTTCTGCATTTTGAGTAATAGAACGGAACATTCTTCAAACCAAACTTCATAAATCCCTTGGATTATCTCCAATATGCATTTTGGGGTTAACCTTTGTGTTCAATCAATCAGGTTGGTCTGATCTGAGATAAAAGAATAAACTCCAACCACATTTTAATAAATAAATGCAAAATATGAGTGTAGCTGCAACTTCAACACTAGATAACATTTAGTATTCTGAGAAGTCAATGGATAATAAAAGTATGCAATTCATATCTCCTCTCGGCATGCAACATTACTACTCTGACGAGTTGGATTACTCATTGGCATTGGCCAACTTAGGGGTTATTGCCTTCCATGTGTATTAAGGTTACCTCATCAAAAAAAGACAAACCCAGAGTTACCTCAACGAAGGCCAACTGGGCACCAGAAGGTAAATGTGTTGGGTAAAGCTGAACGGGTAAAGCATTCGGAGGGCAGGGCCAGTTTAGTGCTCTCACCTGAAGAGGACCTGCTGGTTGGGTAGTATCTGCTCCAGCTTGTTAGTGTTCTTCAGCCTGAAGCTCAGCACCGCAGGGGAGGGGTTGCCGGTGAAGATTTTGATGATGCCACTGGGGAAGGAGAGCGTCATGTCGCCCGTGATTTTAACAATGCACCTGTCAGGCAGAGAAGGCACAGTCACCTAACGCTTGTTTTCCTGGGGAATCCATTTTGTTAATGACCGGACGACGGTCATCGACACTGGTGAATTTGTTTAAATAAAAACCACCCCAAAAATATACATCAGAATATACTCATACTCATACTTCATGGCAGAACAGCTGAAAAAAAAACTGATTTTGAGATTTTGTTCTTTTTTCATTCATTCAATCAATTATTTTTTTCATGACCTATGTGGGGATTTGGGTTATGGAATGTCCATCTCAACATGTTACAAGAATCGAGTTACCCAACATTTTTTTAAAAAAAAAGGGGGGTTGGGAAACATATATTCCCTGAACAAATCTTATTTAGAGAAGAGGTAATGCAGGATCTGTCAAGTAGAATGGTTACATAAAGAAAAATGCCTTGCATTGTCACTCAACACCTTTCCTAAAGCTGCAGTACATCATCGGATCAAACCAAATTACCAACTGAATTATAGTGTGCGGAGACTGTATCGGGTGTACAGAGCTGTTTAGCTTTGTGGTCATACAGCATGTTTGATTTGTATATTTAGTTTACTTCCTACCAGGTATAATTTGTGAATAAGTTCTCTTGTACTAAGACTTAAGTGTGCGTCTGAAATACGAAAATGCGTTTAATGCACAGCATAAACTGATCAGATACTCAAGCCCATATTTATACACTTCAACACATATCCATATTTTGAAAACGCATGACAAATGGCTTGATAAACCCATGAGTGCAACTGTGATCGGTGTGTGTATATATAAATATACACACACACAAACCACCTTTCAATATTCCATCCTAGAGAAACAAGCTTTTGTGAAACAGTCATTACATAATAAACAAGCTTATGATTTGATTAGCCCATTCGCGTCCCCGGTGGGGGGAACGAATGGTGTCGACAGATAAGACGTGTATCAGATTCAGCACAGACAACATAAACAACTCCAGTGAGAACAACTCCACAGAGGAATCTGAACCTTCTCTCTTAGGAGTAATAGTGATCACAGGCAGCCGCTTGAAACTAACTTTGTGGGATCGGCGCCTTTGAAGTAGGCGTTGACGGACTCAGTGAAGGCCACAGCGATGGGCAGTGAATCCTGGGAAGCCAAAGTAACTGGACTAGGCCCGCGTGACGTGCCTGTAAAGAGGGGTGGAAAAACAGGACAATGGCATTATAAAAGGATCCTATTTAAAAGTATCAAACACCTCAGCTATATTTCTCCCCTGGTTACTGGACATCCATTATAAAGACTGATAATGCTGTAAAATGTTCCTGTTTAAAGTATTGTCTGGTTGTGAGCTGTGTTTATCCTTTGAAACCATTCTGAAATGTGTGCATGATACCACCTTTATGTCATAAAACTGTGTAATTGTATTTAACAGAGTAGACGCAGGTAATGCACTTCTCTATGGGGTTAACAAAAAGATACGACAGAATCAACAACAGTCATGACATTGTTAAACAGACACTTAAAATATACCTCATGCAACAAACATAGCATTATTAGATACTGCAAAGAGGGGAACATTAATTCAATTATATGAAATCATAGACAGTAAAACATTAAAAATATCTTAAATACGAAATAAAATGTATTAAAATACATATAGTCAAGAAAATATTGCATCTTAAAAGGTCAATCAAACTTACAAAGTATCCTCTTAAAACTTACGTGGTATAATAAATATTTATATAAATACACACACACGCACACACTTATTCCCTTTATTTTTGCAGTGTCTTTATTTATATATTTATATTCATTAATCAAATACTAACTTGAGTGATGACGATTATTTATAATTCTGGTAAACTCAGACCACAGTATATACTTTGCCATGTGCTGTAGCTTTTCAGTTCACCTTGTGTTAAAGTATCAGAAAAGTGTGAGAGATTACACATGATACAGATCTGCAATCGAGGCAAATTTGGAGAAATGTTGACGTTTTCCCACTGCAACAAATAAATGAGAAGGTACAGCATTGGTATCATCTTTTTAACATGTATGTTTTCAATTAGACTGAGAAACAAACGTTTGTCCGTGGTCCCAACCAAAGACCTAGAGAGAAATCTAATGAGTACTACAGCGTACTGATACTGAAGCAGAGGAAAAGGAAGGCGCCTGGAAAGGTGTTAGTACAGTGTGCAAGCAGGAGAGGTTCAGTCACTCTTACTGTACCTGCCGGGGTCTCGCACCGCTTTTCAAAGGTGGGCAGTTTCCCAGTGAACACATCCTCGTCTTTGACAACGAAACAGACGCCAGGTGAAACCCAAGCAAAATCCACAACACAGCACAACATTGTAAGGCGTACCGCTCACGCGCGCTCGAGTCGCCCTGGGCTCGCTCAGATTGTGTGGACGTGGGAATGTGTCACGATCGGAAAGGAGCCTCGCTTCTGAATCTCAAGGCGGAGGGGGGGTGTTCATCTGAAGGGCAACTGACTGACAGCTGCAAGTCCATGCATAAAACTGGAGAGCGTTACTCTCTTGGCACCTTCGAATTAAAGCTGCCTACTTCTATTATAGGAGCAGAACCATCGCTCCACACAGTCTCACCATTTGACAGCATTTTATTTTTGTATGTCAAGAGTAAAGGCACCATTCTTTAACATTTAAAAGGGTAGAAAAGGCGCGTTCCCACTTCATCATAAGCTTTTTGTCTTCCTGCCGGCACTTTTGCGGTTTGCGTGAGGGCAAGACTGGCGGTGTCAGTGAGCAATGCATAACCAATGTCTCAGGGCTCACTCAGGGGGCTGGATGTAGAACTGCAACAGCTGCTGATGCAATGTAATAGCGCTGAGAAATGGGGAGGAGACGTCAACATCCACTCCCTGTCACCTCTAAGTATACGGATGCTTGTGCCGTTTTAAAATGGCCAAGTATACACGGAAGTCACGGAAGTGAGAAGGCGAGCCCGTTATCTGTAGAGTGATTGCATAATGCCCACCATCAGCTGAAACATTAAGAAAGGGCCATAAGCTGTAGTAATACGTAACTGCATTAACACAACTGGTTAAAACACCAGGGTCAGCATCAAAGAGACTTCCTACGGCCCGGATCAATGACAAAACACGATCCAAGGCCACATTTTACTAATGTATGCATGCGTTTATGTGTATTTTTCAAAGCAAAACACTGAGCGCAATTAAATGGTTGTAACTTTAAATGTAGTTCCTTGGGAAAGGGGTATGAAAATGGGAGCAAACGTGTGGAACAGTAGCGGGTGGATGTAAGGTCCATGGCTGAAACACAGATCAGCGTGAGAACAGAGCAGTGTTGGGGGTGTGGCGACACTCACCCACTGTCGGGGTGTTGCCAGCACTCAGAGAGGCGTTGGAGGACAGAGAGGAGGAGCTCTCCGCGCGGGCCAGGGGGGCCGCCGGGGGAGGGCTCGCATTAGAGCTCTTTGGAGGGCTAAAAGGTCTGACCTGGAGGTGAAGGAAACGATTCGGTTTTAGTTTTTCGTAGTAGAGAATCTACGCACGCACAAGCAGACGCAGATGCACACGCAGACGGGCAGCTTGACTGGTTAAAGTAGAACGCTCACAATTTCATTGATGCCGGCGAGTTTTCCTGTGGGGAGTTTGGGTCGAGAGGATGGACGCGGCGGAGGAACTATGGTTCCCGGAGCCAGGGGGGTGGTGGGTCTGGCAGGCAGAGGCAATGCTGTAGGACAAAGAGGGGGGAGGGGGTGAACTTGTGCCGACTCCTTAAATATGCAATGGCTAAGAGGTGCGCATTCCTCATCTGCACGCATCTTAACCTGATGAAACCTCAAAGAAAACGGTGCAACTAAAACGCTAGAAATGTTGCAGGTCTGAGAGTCTGAAAGCATTACACGCATTTTAGACACGTCTAGTAAGAACACATTAAATCAAAAGGGTCATACATAACACATTAGAAATGCAAATTATATATATAAATGATATATAATTCACTCATACTCAAAGAATGAATTTAAAAAAAAAAGGATCAAAATAAATATGTAAAAAACAAATAAAAGTACAGAACATAAACCACAAGTCGCCACAATATTCAACTTACAATAACGACTAACAACAACTCAAGCATCAAACCCAAAACTGCAGCAATATTATAAACGTCGACAAATCTGACATATTCAGAGAACAAAAAAAAAAAAACAAAAAAAAAAAAACAAACAACCTCAAACAAACTCACAACAACTCAAAAACATCACGGTTTTAAGCAACGCGACAGAGGAGAAGCCACAGCAGAAACAGAAAGCAAACCCAACTGAAACAGCCACACTAGAGTCGCACATGGCATGCTTCTGGTTACCGTTGAACACCGGGTTAGCTGGAGGTGACGCACTCTTGTCCGCCGGGTTTGGAGAGAGCATTGAGGGGTTGGCACAGTCATCGAGAAGCGCGCCGGCGCTGAACGCAATGCTATTGTACGGGTCGCTTGGGTCGTCCGAGAAGAACTTGATGCTTTTGGTCGCCGGCTGCGAGAGCCATCTCTTCGGGGCCCTCGGGCTGGCGTTCGGGCGCCTGCACGCCGCAAATTCCTCATCGAAGGCAATCCACTGGCTCTGGGACCAGGAGATGGAGGAGAAGGCCGGATTGGCGGCATCGGAGGAGCCGTCCACAGCGTCGGGCTGTGCAGGGGCAGCACTCTTGCCCAGCGCTAGCGGATCCAGTCCCAGGAGCGGTTCCTCCACCAAACTCCAAGGCGAGGCAGTGGAGGGAGCTGGTAAGGAGGAACGTTCCTTATGCAACACTATCTTTGCTGAAGAAGAGGGTGACAGCCCAGAGCAGCAGAGTGTGAAACACACACATCAAACGAGAGAGAAGGAATAGCCAAAACAGACAGGCATGCACAAGGATTTGACTGCCTTTTATAGGAAGACGGCATTATAATTACAAACTAGTAAGAGGACAAACCATGGACACAATGGTTGCTGGAGACACAGAAAGCTGTTATGGTATTAACAGACTAATTTTAGAAATTAACATTTAAAAAAAAAAGCCAAGTTAAAAACATAAAAAAGGAAAAGTTGCACTACAGTTTTGTGCAACAAAGTTTTTTTAAGGATGTAATAAATGCTAAAATATTTCTAATTAATATTCAGTTGATACTTAAAAAAAAAAAACTTTATAAAGGGTAAAGCAGAGATTTATTAGAATTAGGTTCAAAGGCTTCATTAGGAGAAGAATATGGTAACATTTATTATGAAATGAAATACTAGAATAGTAGTAGTAGTATAAATAGTCTTTATAGAAAAGGCAAAACATTAAAGTTAATGAAATAATTATTAAAAAAATTTAAATAATAAAATCAACAATAATTTCTGATTGCAGTCGTCGCATTTACGTTATTTAGTCGCAATGGCGGCAGGTGAAAACCGGTACACTTTTACTTTTGAGCACGAAACATAACATGGACACAAAGATCCATCGCCCAAATCAGGCAGCTTCCTGACTGCGGTTGGGCAGCACAGACCTCATGTGCAAAACAGAACTGCGTTGACAGCGGGTTAGGGGTCTACAGACCCCCCCCGTGTCATCTGCCTGAATCCAGCTCAAAACCTCCATTACATACCGGCTTTTATATAAAAACACGGTTTGGAATCACCTAGTGTAGGTATACCTGCAAGGGATATTAGAGTGAAGCTAATTTTCAGCCCAAATGTTAATAATATTTAATATAGCGTTAAGCGTTTTGGCCGCAAGATAACGCATTTCACTCATTTTACCTGTGTCACTAGAAGGATAAACTTCACATTCTTTAGTTTGGTAAGAGGGAAGGAAGTCAGATTGGAAAATGGTAATTTCTGTGGAGTGCAGTCAAAAGGGAGGGATGGAGAAAGGTAGTTAACATATAACACAGAAATTGAAGAAAACGGCAAGACTGCAAGAACCCCAATTCGCGTAAATGATTCCTCAACTTTCCAAAAGACAAAGTTCTTTAAGGAAAGCAAGCCTGGCAATTGTCTGGAACGTGAATGTACCTCGTTCTGCGGCACAACTGTTTTCAGAACTACAATTAGACAATTTCACGTTATGTTCTCATAATCGTAGTGTGCATACCCCGCCCCCCCCTCCAGGCATTTCTTCCACCACTAAGCTTCTTGGAACGATAGCATGATTCCGTTTGACATTATATACGTGTCAGTAGCGTCATACGTAGGCTTTGTGACTGCTTAAGGTGCCAATTAACTATGGATTAAGATTAGGCCCGGTAAGGGTCACTGCCGATATAATGCCCCTCAGCCAGTGTCGCACAGCAACCCGTGAGAAATAACCACGCTCTGCGTTTAGCATTTTCCCTGAAAACATGAACACAGCAGACGCACACCTGCACACTGCAGTACTCACATCTGTAGACTGCCAAATGCATACTAAACAAAACTGCAAGAGGAGTTCGTCGTCAAATGTAGCACTTAAGATTAAAAAGAATCCACGCATAAATAAATAGGTAAACATTTGAATACAATTCATCAAGCCCTTAGATTAATTATATAGTTAACATTTATACTTGAAAAATGCACATAAGAAGGCATGTACACATGAATAACAGTTTGCAGCCATATTAAACACCATGCTATAACAGACTATAAAATGGAATAGGCAGACTATTTTCAAGGTACTTTTTCCTATCAGAAGGGTGTTCAGTCAATAACATTTAAAAATAAAAAATCTATTAATATGAGTACAAGCTCAATAATCTGTTGCAGTTAAAAAAAAAAAAAAAAAAAATCCATCTGGTTAGTCTAGTCAATGCGGGTGAGCTTAACATCTCAGTGTAACAATGGAAGAATGACTCAATAAAGTGCTTAAAATGAAATGCATTACTTGATATACAACGTATTAAAATATATATATTAAATGTTTAAAAAAAACTACAAAAAATAAAGTCAATCACCGTTAAGGTATACGACAAACAAGAATAAATAGGAAAAGAACACGGATGTGATACCCTCAATACTCAAAAACAAACACGGAGCAGATCCTTGGAAAAGGTTATGTTTGTGAAGAAAATTGTAGGTTAGTTTGCTAGTTTTTAATTACATGAAACTACCTCACAATGAATAAATAAAAATTGATCTGTAATGTCAAAATGGAGTTTAAGTGGTGTCGCATCCCCTGCTTATTCTCGTCAGCAATTTTAAAAAACGTACTAGATTGAAAACCACAACCCTTTCCTCCATCTTATGTTTCTACAAAAGATGATGGTGCAGAGACCTTCTAAAGACCTTAAAGAGGCGGGAGAGTAGGTGTTACCTGTGGATGAGGACACCGAGGTTACCGCCGCGGAGGGGCAAAAGGGGTCAAGGGAGAGAAGGTCGTTGGCGATCAGTCTGCTGCTACGGAAACGGGACACAGTGGACGGCAATGCTGTTTAACAACAGTAATACACAAATCACAGCAGACAGACTGTTTTAACATGAAGTCATAACTTACAGCCTTGTAATGTCTAAAATTGTTCTGTTCACCTCAGAAGCTGGAGGTTGAACACAATTAAAGGTTTCCCCCACAACGATGTTACTTTTCTTCACAACTCAGAGAAGTCGCACTCAACCGTGCTTCTAGAGAGTTCTCCAAACAACCCACTGAAAACTGATCCTAAAAGCTAAGTTGCAGAGGAATGATGGATAGACAATCCCAAAGCAGTCAATCAGTTTAGATATGTTCTAATCATTAGTGGTACGCAACGTGATGTTTGAAACCTACATAAATATGGCAAGTGAATCAGACACCATAGTCGTTAGTATTATTAAAAGTGATAGCGATAAAATTGTGATTTGCTAAGTAGACCGCTATGTATAAAAAAATAAAAATAAAAATTGTATTCTAAAATGAACATTTTAATGCAGGGTTACTTGGATAACAATAGACGACAGAATTTGCTACAGCAAAACCAGATGTTTTTGTTCATAATCTCCAGAAACAATCTGCGCGATTAAGCTACTTCATATACTTACTCATTATAAGATGATTGGACCCGGGACCGTGCCAGCTCATCGCCTGTTTCAGATAGGACATCCACAATGCATCGATTACAAACATTTTAAGGGTAAAAACAAATCAAATTTAAACACTGATTGGTTTTTCCCTGAATTTCTCATGTTGCACAAAATCTGTTACAACACTGTCATTTGAACTTCCTATTTATGGCTGAAGTTCTCAAAATCTCTCCATTTTACTCTTTTGTGTCAGCTTCACTTTTTGGGGGCTAAAGGTGTCGACGCAATAGTCAAAAGCTAGAGGTACAGAGGCAATAAATGAATGTATATAAACATACACATTCAAAGTCCATCAATCAGAATGAGTATGTGGACCAATGGCAAGAGCAGTATAAATATATCCTAAAAGACTATAACCTTTAAACTACAGATGCCATAACTGATCTTAAAAACAACATATCGCTTTTACTAATTTCAACAAACAAGCCTGTCTATGTCTTAAGCACTGGTCATCTTCGGTTTTTTCAAACCTTCAGTTGGCCTATGTTGAAAAGAAATCTAAAGCCGAAATCATTATGCCAAATTATAATGGAAATGTCAAAAGAAAAAGGGTTATCAGCATGAAAAATAATGCAGAACTTAACATAAATAAAAAAAGAAACGAAGTGGTCAGGTATCGGTTGCCTGGAAATATGAGAGTTATGAACAGAGGAAAATGTTCATGACTAATTATCATAAGGTTATTGTCCGTGTTGTTAAGATGGCAATGCAGCTCTGAGGTTAATGTTACAGGTGGAGACCCGTTAGCAGGAGTAGGTCCAAAGGAAAAAGCAGACCAGCCACCAGCAGGGCGGGCAAAGACCCACTGAAGCAGTCACTTACCTGAAACCTGCCATTGACTGTCTAATGACGCTTGTGAGTACAGTCCTGACAACCCTACGCATTGTGAAACGGATACTGAGTTCTTTTCACACACTTACACTATTACCTTACACTTGTCACATATACCTTATACAAAATCTCCATTAAGTTCTCCTTGCAATTCAGGAGTTTTTCTTAAATATTCCTTGCAAAAGTATTCACTGTCAGTTACGCCAGATTTTGTTGAATTACAAAGGTGAGTGTGGCATGCAGCCTCTGAGGAAGGACCTGCAGACAGGCATCAGCCTAACAGGCACACCAAGGGTCTGAGAACACGCTCCTAGCCAGGCATCAGCCTAACAGGCACACCAAGGGTCTGAGAACACGCTCCTAGCCAGGCATCAGCTTTATATATATATATATATGAGGTTAATGTTACAGGTGGAGACCCGTTAGCAGGAGTAGGTCCAAAGGAAAAAGCAGGCCAGCCACCAGCAGGGCGTGTGGTGTGCCTGTTAGGCTGATGCCTGGCTAGGAGCGTGTTCTCAGACCCTTGGTGTGCCTGGCGTAGACCACAAAATAAAGACCACAAAGCATGTGTCTGATTACTCTAGGACTAGCAAGTTAAAAAAAGAATGATTTTTGACCATTTTTGATTTTCATGACAAGCGGAAATTCAGATAAAATAAAATAATCTATTCAACTTGTCCTAAAAAGGCGAAATGTGGCTCAATATCATTAGCTAGTGCACGTGGCACTGCCCTGAATTACATTCAAGTGAGATGCTGATCTGACATTTAAAAAATACAAGTTCTGAATATAAAATAGACAAAATAAATATTTTTTTGGAATTCAGCAAAATGATGCACTGCTGGTAGGGAGTGAACTTTTGCAAGGCACTGTATAAGATAGAAAAATTATCCTAATGTAATATATAATAAGCCTGAGCAAAAGGGTAAGCTCAACAGTAACCCTAACAATTGGTTTAGATAGGCAGGGCTTTAAACTCTAGTGCATTTAAACAACAAAACAATTACTGTGGAAGAAGACAAATTTGTTTCTAAACCCACATACATCCCGCAGTAAAGGACGAAATGTTTCAATTTTAGAGTGCACCAGCCTCTCCTTCCAATGAAAATGACAATCTGTATACAATTAGAAATTTAACACAAGCACTACACATTTTGTTTGACCTAAAACGTGAAACCATTTCGTTCCTTAGTGGAGGAAAAGTAAGCTACGATTAATATGCTATAAAATAAATTCTAAACAGGAAAAAAAAAAAAATACTCACTTGATGTATTTCTTTTCATCTGACCCTGGAAAATAAAAATGTGCATCAATTGAGTCTGCCAAGTAACACAAACATTAAATTCTGACGAACTCTGTGTGATAAAGCACAAACATTCCAAACGTTACTTTTGGAGAAAGAACAACAAAGACACACAAGCCAGAGACAAATTAAATTAACTGGCAGAAGGCAAAGTGCATAATGTCCATAACTCTCAAGAGGGGGTTTTGTAAGCACAGTCTCTGCGATATCGCATTTTACACCCGTGTAAAACCTTTTAATCAAAATAAATCTCTGTTCACTACAATTAACTTTATTTTCCAGATAAAATGTAGCACAAATTCTACTGACCTCAGCAAATAGCTAATTGTTTATAGATTTGATAGCCACACATACATTCCAAAAGCGTTTATTTAACCAAGTTGGAGATATGATTTAAGCTTTTTGTCTCACTGCCCATCCCCATTGAAAGGATGTCAGAGGAGCCTTGTAAAAGCCCAAAGAA
>JAOVYW010019281.1:947-34118 GCA_025775045.1 Hiodon tergisus | reverse complement strand
TCAATACCCTTGACTTAGATGAAGATCAGATCACATTTTATGACAAATTTATTCAGAAAACCATGAAATTCCAAAAGATTCACATACTTTTTCTTGCCACTGTATATTTTCCTTCCTGATGCTTGGTCTTCTGTTTTGTGATTCATATTGAATTACTGGGCCGGAATATTTCAAGACATTAATAATCATCAGTGTTCATGGTCTCCAGAGCACAGACTCACTTGTATGTGTAAGGGTGAAATAATTATTTCTCATATGGCGCCTTATAATTTAACCGTTTGATGTGGCATTCTATTATGTGACAGCAAATAAGAGTATGTGCTTAGTCAGCTGCATAAATCTAGAAAGGTAAACGGAAGATGTAAAAAGCCCAAATGTATCCTTTATTTTAACAAGCTGACGATGTAGCACCCTGAAACACATTCCAGCCTTTGAAATGAACACTCAGTCACCGAATAAGTCCTGTTTTCATTGTTCAGCAGAGCTACAGTGGATGAGTCCTGGAGAATTAGCCATTTTGATGGAGAGAAAGAGGCTGTTAATTGTTTCTTTGAGTTTAACCAGCTGGAATTGTGGAATTTTAGAACGTATTGTCCTCTTGGAATGTTGTAGCTCTCCTAAAGTTTCAAATAGACGCATACAAAGCTTTTCTCTGTTTGAAAGCTGCTGATGCTCATTACACCAAAGAACTGTGCAGATAGAGCCTGAAGGCCTTACGTCTTGGAAAATGCCAGCCTGAGCGCTGTCAGAGGTGGAAAATACACTGATTGGCTCTCTGCATCTCTGACCCCACCCCTTCTTCCATGCAAAAACGAAAAAAAGGGAGAGAAAAAAAAACCCACACAAAAAAGTGTGCAGCATGACCTCAATTTGCCTATTTGTGACCGAGGGTGGGGTTAGTGCTTTGCCTGGGATTCCATCTAGAAACGAGCCGGCAAGATCAGCTGCTCTGTTTTGTTAAAGGGAACAGAACAGGTAAGACAAACTCTACCCATCCCTACCCATTTCTGACTCGAATCAGACAAACAAAGTGGGCTTTGGCTCTTCTGAACGTTTTGCATTTATTTAAGAGGGAGAAAGTGGGTGGGATTTTTTTTTCATGCAGAGACATATTATTTGAATGGGTGAAATTCGGATTACTTCTGATACAGCAGTTGATGTCTTCCCTTAAATTTTCAATGAACTGATTAAAAATGCTCTAGTAATTACTCAATTTATTGTAGTTGCTCAATTTTCAGTTTAATGCTGTATGTTGTTTTTAATGTGCGATCTTGACATTATTACTAGTATTTTGTGATTCAGAAGTTTGCTTTCTTCCGTGCTTCTACAATGCATATTTTTAAATGGGTTCATTTCTATTGGTTCCACCGATGTTCTTTTTCTGGGATGACTCCCATTTACAGGGCAAGTACTTCTTGAGGGTTCAACAGCAGAGCTTCTCCCCCACCCCCCAGGTTGATTGCTGACACTGATAGTGTTTGTTGTAATTTTTTAATTATTAGAGCAACTGGTAAAGAGAAAAACAATGAATTACTCGATCCTCGTTCTTTCTCTTACCGTGTATAAACTTTTTTTGGTAGTCCAGAAGACGGTATCTGTGAAATTGCTTGACTAGAACGGAATTTGCTCCAGCAAAACCCCCATTCCAAACCGATAAACAACCCCTGTTGATGTTATTTAAAGGGGCTTGGGGAGAAGTATGTGACGTTGTAAGGTTGTAAGGATGTGTGTTGTTCTCCAGGACAAAAGAGAACTTGTGATTATGACCTGAAAACCTAATGTACTACAGAAAGCAGAGCTGTTTGTTTTGGCTTCTGAACAGGCGGTTAATGAACTTCACAAATTGTTCGAAAGTATGTGCAGCAACTTGCCACTTATAACTCTTTATATCAACAGGTCCGCCCTTATCCTGCTCCACAGCGTCTATCTTTATATATCTTTAACCACAGAACGTAGCGAGAAATATCATGTTACAGTGTCACATGATAAAAAGAAGCAAGTGTGGACAAAGCGGTTTTTTTGGTGATGTAATGCCAGGTAAAAGTGTCAATTTCTGGTTTATGTTAGAAAATGAATCTATTTGTGATATTCTTTAAAAGAAAAAAATGTATTGCTGGTCCAAATATATATCATGTATTTGTAAAAGACGGGGATGCTATGTTGACTAGTTGTTTAATAACCAGTTTGGATTTTAGCGAGAAGCAAAAATGGTAAATGTGCCTGCCAATGGGTTCAGTCCATAACGATGCTGAATTTCGCGGGGTCGTAGAACTGAACGATTGTGACTGGGAGAATTTCCACCTGGGCAGACCCAAAACAGTGGGAATCGATAGGGGTTTCTGTCGGCATGTCCACTAACCAGCAGCTCTCGTTGACTTGTTTGGCCCCTGCAGGCTGACAGGTCCATCGGTGCTGGTCTCGTGGAGCCATGTGGCATGCAGTCTGTAAATGTAAAACGAAGGGTGGCTGGAAGGAGATAGGATCGGCTTAAGCCAATCATACTTCTTCAATGTCCCCATGTGTGGTGGCTGGCTTTGTAGTGCTATGTCTCTTAGCGTAATATGGGGATTCCTGAATGGGGAAGGGGGGGTGGTAATGCCAAATATATTTTTATTCATTTTTAAGCACAATGAGGATTATTAAATAAAAGCATGTTGTTAAAGCTCAACAATTAGTTAATTAATTGTACTATTTAACTTTTAAGAAAGAACCAGCCAGATGGACAGATTAGTTCTGACTGAACTTCAGACTGGACACCTCTTTTTAGAAATAAACTGGGTCCGACCTCCTAAGTCGTTAGCTCTATGTAATATTGATTTCACACAGAGAGCACAGTATTCCTAACCTTTCTGCTTGACAGGAACTTGAGCTGCTAAAGTGGTTTTTCAGCCACCTGCAGAGAGGCAAGATCTCCTCTGTAGAAAGACAGCGCCTCCTCATATTAAGGCACTACCATATAGCTTCCAGAAACCCAACTGCACACATTGCCAGTATATAAAACAAAACTGCAGTTAAGATTCTTTATATAGAGAACTGAACACTTAACATTTTAATACAGACATATAGCTGCATGCGGCATATAAAACAAAAATACAACTGTAGCTCTTCTTCAAAAAAAGCTTGAAGGATATTTTATCACGTCATTATTACAAGATATAATCATTTCACTTCTGAATGTGTTCTGTGGAAGTTGTATTTTAGTTTAAAATGCTGTCACAATAAGCAGGTTGATAAAAAGATTATAATTTCAGCTTCTGTTGGTTTTGATTGCACAGAGCTAATTCATCAGTGCTTGTTTGTGATGCATGGAATGTTTTTAAATCTTTATAATACTTTATAAATGTTCTATAGTCCACAAGAGTAACATCTCTTCATTAATTTTGAGCTTTCTTAGGATGCACACTTAATCTTAATCATAGAATCATGGACACACTAAAGCGTTTCGTGCCATTTAAAATACTGGAACTGGCAGTTTGATTTTAAAATGAAACTGATTAAAATTATGTTCCGTGAAAGGCTGTGAAGACCACAGAAGCATTTTCCATTTAATTTGTTTAAGAGCCTGGGTAATGTAAAACTTGTTCTGTTAGTCCTTAAACTGAAAGGCATTGTGTTTGTTGTGTTTGCTGGTGAATTGGTCCTTAGAACTATGGTTTTGATTGCTGAAGATGCCATTAAGAATCTTGTTCTTGGTTTCCTATCCGTTGCAGCACAGACTTCCCCCAGTTGAATTAGCTTGTAGATAAATTAGGGAAAATTGGAGGACAGAAGGCATGTTGCCTCTAAATAATCACTTTCCTTTTCCTGTCATGAATGGAACTGAATTGCACGTTAACCCTTAAACTACAACACTTTTGTGTTGTGTAAAATGTAAATGTAAAATGAATGGTGTGAGGATCAGATGTGTATTAGGGCGAATCACATAACTCTCTTTAATAAAAGAACAGAGTTCTATGGAGGAACTAGTTCTGGAAATTGTTAAGAAATTTTGCCTTTGGTTTTCGCAAAATTTTCCACAGAGCATGACCAGGACTCATGTGTCAATAAAAATAATGTTAAACCTGAACAAATCGTCGACTAAATCATTTATGACATCTCTTTGCAAAAGCCTTTGGGTGGACAAATTCTGAGAAAGATGACAGATTCATGTTTTGCATTTTCCCTGAGTTTGCTTTCCTTAGATACAGAGTTATCTTCTTAAAAGACCCTCATTGTATCTTGCCGCGGATCATTGGCTTGTGATCTCCCGCTGTGTTGGTTGCGTAGCTGAAATGTCACTAAGGCAAATGGGGAGGCCTGATGTGAGTGGCTCCGTCCCTCTCTGTGGTTCTGTAGATGGAATCTGAGTCACATGTTGTCTTCTAAATTTAGCACATTATCACCACAGGCTTACCAAACAAAGTGTGCAAAAGAACCGATTAATTCATTTCCCAAGGTTCTTGGATGGAAGCCACCCCCCTTTTACAACAAACATGCAGTCTTCTGTATGGGAATAAAGTGACTTCTTTTGCAATGAGAACATTGAGTTTCCCAGGTTAGCGAAAAGTTGGGTGAAGGGTAAAGCTAAGTCAGCTTCTCCCCTCCCTATGCGCATGGATCCCAATGCAGAAATTCATCAGATCCCAGAGAGGAAAAGCGTATCCATTTTCTCCATCCCTCAACCCCTGTATTTCACTGCAGTAAGGCAGTGAAGATTAAACACCACAACAGATGGTGCAGGACATTGGAATAATGCAATAAAACTGTGATTCCCAGGTGTATAGGTTAAGTTAATTTTAAATGTCTTGCGTATTTGCAACATCACCAGCTGGACTGGATCTCAGGCCTGGTCTGACTCACCCTTTATAATCCCATACTTTACACATCCTCCCTTGGCGATATAGCCCTGTCCTCTACACTCTGTAGTCCTGTGCACGTATGCACTGAGTGATCTTTCCCATCCCTCATCAACCCAGTCCGCCTCTGCCGTTTTCCATTGTAACTACCCCACTTCCCCAGTCGCACTTGTGCAAACACGGCTCAGATGCTCTGCTTGCGTCAATGCGACGCTGCAAACAATCCACGCAGAGCTGAGTCCTCGGGGGCGTGCTCAGAAGCGGAGGACAATCTCTGCAATGTTTGCGTGCAAGCTTTTCTGTGACGGAGTGAAGCTTATCGACAGAAATGATTGTTTTCACACGTTCCAGACCCAGTGTGCAGCAGCCTGTTGGGCAAGTCAGGCAGCTTGGCAACAACCAGAGATGTACCACAAAACAACGCAGAGCGGACTTAAAATGTGTTCATTCGATTTCTGCTGAGAGATCCATCCTTAGGTTTTGCGCCATTGTCACAATTGTTTTCTGAGCTCATCTGAAAATATCCTGTCAGAATCTGGTTTGATAGTATCAGGGTTTTTTTAAGGATCAGCTTTGAACACATTGGCTTTTCAATGTGCTCGTTGTGGGTGGGTCTTCAGACACTTACAGGAAGTGGTGATTGTGTCTCTCACAAGGTTACCCATATTCCTATTTTGTCTCATTCTGTGGCCAGGCTCAGTGCAGGCAGCACCATGCCTGATGGGGACTATGACTACCTGATTAAGCTTCTAGCACTTGGTGACTCTGGAGTGGGCAAGACAACCTTCCTGTACAGGTACACCGACAACAAGTTCAACCCCAAATTCATCACAACAGTGGGAATAGATTTCAGGGAAAAGAGAGTGGTGAGTGCCTTTTGGATCATTTTTTTTTTCCATCCACATTGAGACAACTATAACGATGACAATTTTATTGCAATGAGGGCGGAAGCTCCAAGCTCAGAAACCCTGCACTGAAATAACTTTTATTATTCATTAGAAACACATGAAAATATATCCAATCTGCCCTATTTCACTCTTTGAAGTGAGTCCCAGTAGGAGGCGGAAGGTTTTATATTAAGCGAATGCCATATAGGCTTTGCCTACCTGTATAGCAGACTTGGTTCTCTGGTTGGCCTCTGCTTCACTACGGTTATAGGCTCTGCCCAGATAAAATGGAATGATCCAGACGTACTGCATGCAGTTCCATTGATCCTGAAATGATACATTAACCAGCAGTGTTCATGTTTTATGTCACGTTTGTATGACAGGCTCTCGCTTTTTAATTCCATTCCACTACTTTAAATATAACATTAATTTGTTTGTCTGTTAGCCATATACCTCACGTAACCCCCTCTGTTAAATGTTATGAATAAGATTACTTTAAAAGTCCCACTCACATTGCTTCAAATTCTCACTTTGTTGTTCTTTCTTCTTTGTTTGCTCTGGGCAGTGTATGGGGCTGATTATGGGGTTTCTCAGTACTTTGCATAATGAATTATGTTAACATTTTTAGTTAAGGGAATTCTCACAAACCATAAAAAGGTATTCGCTTAAAAGTCTGAAACCATTGTGAATGATTCAATGCAAGCGCCAATTTCTTTAAACGTGCTAAACACCAACATCTTTAAATGTGTTTAATGTGTTGATGTGTACTATATACTGCGTACAGACACTGCCTTGTCAGTTCCTCGTGCATGCTAGAGTTAAAACTATACATTTAGATTTTTTGTACTCAGGTTATCTGAAAAAAATATCTGAAATATTTAGCATGCAGAGGCATGCCTGGTCCAGGAGCAGACAGAGACAGAGTGACGGGTGGGGGGTAGATTTTCTCCTTTTATTTGGCATAATAACAACAATGTCAAAACCTCATTCCCAGATCAAAAAACCCTCTTTGGGCAAAAATCCAAACTAGAACAGATTTTTAGCTTTTAAAATCAAAATAACAAATTAAAAAAACACCCATCAAGCCACCACCATCTTTTCAGTCTAAACCCCTCTGTTTTTCATGTCTGTTCAATTGTACGCACCTGAGTGTGGTTTAATTAGTGAAACTACACTCAGGTGCAAAACGAGGCTGGCCTGCAGTGTGTTGTAATTAACAGACACAATTAGAGATTCGGTTAATGCGATATAAAAATTAAACTGAAACGGAAGTTCCATTGTTATCCAGCAGGTCCATAGAGGTAAAACAAATGCCCAACCTGTTGTGATTTAATTGCTGTTTATTTCAGTGTTGCTGACCTTTGTTGCTGATCTGTTCTTCTCGAAGGTATACACATCAACAAGCCCCGGCGCTAATGCAGGGAAGACATTCAAAGTGCACCTGCAGCTCTGGGACACTGCGGGACAAGAGAGGTAGACCCCAACGGCAGGTCACTGTGATGTCATCGACACTTTGGCCAAGCAACAGTGCTGTTGCATGTGAGGGCTCAGATATGAACCCAAAGTGTAACGCTCTCTCGTAGATTCTTTAATTGTTGGGCGACTAAGTAATGACTTGATTTATAATGTACTCTTTGGTGTCACAGGCATCATTAAGGCTTAAAGCCATATTACCTCAGTGGTTTTGTAAATGTAGAAAGAGAGGTAAAGGCTCTTGCCAGAGTGCAGGGTGAGCCCTATAATCTGGATTTTGCAAATCCAAATCATTCAGTTTGCTCGCTTTGACTTGTAGAGTGGAGCAGCAGTGCACAATTAGCAACGCGCCACCCGGGCTAGGGTTGGGTGGGTGGTATGGAATCCACAGGACGCCTCTCTAACAAACGACTGCTGTCAGCCTGCCCTCGGGAGGGCCGTGCCTCTTCTCCAATTAGTGCTCAACTTCTCGTATGAGCTGCGCTGTGTAAAATGTTAAGATCGGAATTATTGAAGTTTAAGTGTATAAACTCTTAAAATATTTAAACTTTTAACAATATCCTAACTTTCCCACCAGCCTTGTCATGTATTTATGCATTTAAAATGGTACATTACAATTCATTGTATATCAGTAACACACCATTCAGATATGTATAAATATATGATCAAAGAACCCTAACAGATAAGCACATACATATAAGCTATTTAAATATTTATGTCACTCCCACCAACTTTCCCACTTTTGTTATTGTGTTTGTGATTCCATCGTTTTAAACTGGATCAAATTTTATTAGAATCGTCAGAGTTGGGGATGAACACGTAACCGTATAATCCCTTTATTTTAAAGGATCATTGTTGGCCATTTCTCAGTGGTACTCCTTTGGCGGTCATCTTGCCTTCCAGGTTTCGCAGTCTGACCACAGCCTTCTTCAGGGATGCCATGGGCTTCCTGCTCATGTTTGACCTCACCAGCCAGCAGAGCTTCCTCAACGTCAGGAACTGGATGAGTATGTCAGCCTGGGCCCTGTGGCGCTGAAGTGATCCAGAAGACATGACCCTCCTCTGCTCAGTGTAGCCGAGTTTCCTCACAGCCTCTTTTTCTTTAGCTGCACAGACAGGAAGCCTGTTGTGAATGTTCAGATGAGATAACTGAGGCATGAATTTGTCAGGAAACTTCTATGTGCTAATTATATAAACCCTCCCATATAACTTTTTTTCTAGATGCCAAGGAGGTTGCTTCATCAGAATCTTGTTGCTCTTATAACATTACGATATCTTTATATCTTTGATATCTGTGAAACCAAACGTTAACATTGAACAAACTGTTTCACCACAGTGACGGCGCTTTTAAAGAAATGTTTTATTTTTTTATTTTTTTACTGATAATTAAGGATTTAATGTTCACATTAGGCTTGTGTTGACTTGATGGCCTGTTGATAATTACCCGTTTTCTGTGCTGTCTTAGGCCAGCTCCAGGCCAATGCGTATTGTGAAAACCCAGACATAGTGCTGGTGGGTAATAAAGCTGACCTGGCTGATCAGCGAGAGGTGCAGGACAAACAAGCTAAAGAACTGGCAGAGAAGTATGGGTACGCTTGGCCATTTGTAGAGCTGTGACTTTTATTTTAGTAGCTTGTATAATTGGATTTATTTATTATGCATTGGAGTTGTATAGCTATACATTTTATGGGCTCGTGAACTGTGCTTTGAGTGTCTTGAATTGACACTCAAATGTATTATTTTGAAAATAAAAACTGTTCAGGAGAGTGTTTACAGCCGAGCTCTGGATGATCAGTCATTCTATCCCGTTTCCCTGTAGGATCCCCTACTTCGAGACCAGTGCCGCCACGGGCTGGGAGGTGGACAAGGTGGTGCTAACGCTCCTGGACCTGGTGATGAAACGCATGGAGCAGTGTCTGGACAAAACGGCACAGGAGGCCGCCAACGGGGAGGGAACCACCAAACTGGAGGCACCTGCTCCTGCAGAGAGGAAGTGCGCCTGCTAATCGGCTGGGGTGCGACCCCGGTGAAGACCTGCAGAGGAGAGGCTGGTGTAACGGGCTCACCTCCGCATCTGTGTTTGTGAAATCCCTCATGACAAAGTTCATCCCCACCACTGTCAATACACTTCCATCAATACAGTATCCACAAGCCAAATTTAGTTTTTCTTTTGGATATGGAAGAATTACCGGCAATTTTCTTTCCTTAATTTTTTGTCAAAATCTAGATACCCATCTTCTATTGTTGTGTTCAAAGTGTAGTGTGTAACACAATGTCCTTTGTTGAGATCACACTTCACTTATACAGGGTATACTAAAGAAAACCATAACAGGACAAATTATATTGTTCAAATGCTGTATTATATTTAAAAAGTAAATTAAACAAAATGCTCTAAATTTAAAGCATATGGTGGAAACACTGCATATACATTAATACACTCCCAAACAGCAGAAATGCAGGAGTATTAGTCTCCCAAAGGTTATTTTTTTGAGAGTGTATTCCTCCATATTCATGAGGTGTTTCCTCCATATGGCTCTAGTATTAATATGGTGTTAAACTTTCAGTGGTGTTGAACTTTTTCATGATCATGCACTAAACATCTCAAAGTCTATAAGAAGGTGCTTTAGAAATGTACTTGGCACTTAAAGCCACCGTTGGGCCACTTCTTTTGACTTGTAGGTCTTTATGTTAAGATGAATGGTGAAAGTAGTCAGTATTGTTCAATACTGGCCTGAAACGAAGAGAGAAGAACACTGAATTTAGCCTATAGTCCATCACCACACGTACAAATGTAATGTTCATGCCTGGGCGCTGATACGTAGTAAAATAAAGTGTGTCGGCATAACATTGGGTTTCTCAGTAAGTGAATTAGACTGGATCTCTGTGTAATTAAACCAGGAACACATTTCAGGAATGTTCTCGAATGTTCTCAGGATCCCTTAGTTGGATTACTTTTCCGTTGTAATGGGATTTATAACGTTCCATTGAAGCCAACGTTTATAGCGCTATACGTTCCCTTTTGTGCACATATCTGCAAGTCTCCCATTGTTACATGTCTCTTAACCGTCCTTGATGTTCAGCAAATCCGGATCCTAGCTGAGGAATGTGATTCTCACTGTTTCTGACACTTTTCCATAAAGGTCTGGGTGTAGAATACAAGCATACATTCTTCAAAAGGAGTCTTCCAAAAGATTAAAGCATGGAATGTCTTCAGATAAAGAACAGAAGGTTGAGGCCACTCTGATTCATATTTTTATTGACTTATATTCATTTGGAACGATCTGTTATTTTTTTCGTTATAATTAAAGGTCATGATCATCCTCGTTTCTCATCCCTCCAGAACAACCCGGGGGAATGCAGAAATAAAGATGAACTCCCCTGTCTAATCCATTGGTTATTTAAAACTTTTCAGCTTGGGTGTCAAACTCTTGTTTTGCTGGCCACAGGGTATACTGTACTCTTCTTTATGTCATAAGATTACATCATTTGAACTATAAATGATCTCACCTGGTATTTCCATGTGTGAATGTATTGCTAATTAAGTGGTAGCACCAAAACCAGTTAGCGGCTCCCCTTTGAGATTGGAATTAAACAACTCTGTGTACAACGGTGTAAAAGGTTTCAGCATTGATGCTATACAAGGTATCACACATCTGTGGTGGAGTGGTGGGGTCGAGGGACCAGATTCAGACTTGCATCGCTTGATCATAGCTCCCAGGACTTTTACCTGTTGTAGCCTGTTTTTGGTGAGTAGGCTCATAATAAGTTTTATTTACTGTAACCTTGACTAGTTATCTAGTTAGTCTTTTGGAAATGGCACATTGTCACACTCAAGCCGTTCTTTGTGATGCCTTTAGTTTGGATCAGTTGAGAGAGAGAATCCACTCAGTGCATTTCGCATGTAATGTGTGTCAAGTTGTCTGATAAATCCTCTTACATCTTGTTTTTTTCCCTGTATCTCCAACTGTGGCAGAAATGTTAATGTAACAGTAAAAAGAAGATACATGCAGTTTGCTTTCTGCCAGTGCATATACCCTTTTGTCATGGCTAAGCCATTCAGGGAACTCCGTCTTTTCTGTAACGTGCCTGTGATGCTATGTGACCAATTATATCTTGTAAAATCTTTAGCAAAAGTTGTGAACTATGTATGATGATGCACTGAAATATAAAGTTAAGCAAAAAAGTATATATATGTAAAAAAAAATACATACATCATATTTAAAAATGTAAAAATAAAAGCTTTCTGTTATTCTCTCAAAGGGGCTATTCTGGTGTGGTTGTTGACACAATGTGTTTGGATAATGTTGTTAATTCCAGGTCAAGTAAAGCAAAGTAAATTATGAATTGCTTTTGTCCATTTTTTTGTAAGCCTTTCTTAATCTACATTCCATATGGTGGAGAATGTGGACCCCCTGAGAGATAACTGCAGTTTTTTTGGAAGATGTGGGAGAGGTTTGATAGGAAACAAACAGAGTTTGACCAGAGGCTGTCTGAGAAGGCCCTCTCCTGTGGATATGCAGCTAAAGGGAAGGAGCAGAAGCGAAGGCCAGGGAAAAGAGACCAGGGTTCTTGTGCTCAGGCTAGGGGGCAGGAGAACAAGCGATGCAGCTGTGAAGATGGCTGGACCTGAGGGAGTTGCAGGCCCAAGGGAATAGTCTGCAGAAGCACAACATTTCCAAGGAGGGACGCGTTGAGAAGCTCCTGGTGGAAGCAGATGGCACACCAGGATCTTCTGCTTGACCAGAAAATTCTTCAGGCTATCAACGAGCTAGGAAAGGGCGAGAATAAGTGGCTCCTGGCACAGCACAGCCCTTTAGGGAATTCTCTTAATGTCTTGGTGCAGCTGTTGGATGACTGAACAATCCAGCTGAAGGAGCTGGCAAAGGAGATACAGGCCCAAAATGAAGCCAAGCTGATGTTGGAGGCCACCGTGAAGCCCCAGAGGACCGACCTCCAGCAGGAGTTGGAAGTGTCCTTGCTCGCCCCGCGCCCGGGCAAAGGCAAATGAGAAGAAGCTCAAGAACGTGAAGGTCAACATGAATGGCAGCAATTTCACCAGCAAGAGGAAGAGAGGAGAAACTTTCATTAGAGTATGGATAGAAAGAGACTCTTTCTTGTGTCAAGGAAAGCCCAACAAAAAAAGGAACACTGATTTCTTTTTAAATCAATTTTCTTTTGATTTTTTTTTCTTTGTCTCTTATTGGTTGTTTTTGGATCCACTGCATGCATTGCTCATTGTGTTATTAATCTTATATATCGATAGCAACTTCTGTACATTAGCTATACCATTTCATACATTTGTTTATTTGACAATTATTTTTACATAATATATCCTGATTTTAAAGGGTCTTTTTTTTGCATGCACATTACACGATCTTTGATCAACGGCTAATTCCAAATTCAGAGTTCATATTGCTCAGGCATGACAGCAGTTTATGTGAGGCAGAAACATTTCCAAATGAATATTTTCCACAGAAAAGATGGTAACACACTGCATTTAGTTCAGGTTGTGTATATTACTTTTGTCTTGTGCGTGTTCTCCCTTGGGGAATCCTTCCGGTCAAGGATCTTCCATGCGGCAGCAGATGACCGGTCCCTAAAGATCCCATCACCCAATTGTTCAGAATGTCCGTTTGGTGACACATGCTTGTCCAATGGAAGGTGTCTGTATCCCATTGTGGGACTGGAAGAAATTCACCATGTCAGAACAACGTGTGACTCAAGGTGCAATTATGCATAAGCCAACTTCCATTCCTTTCTCCATCTAGAGCACCATTCAACTACTTGAGCTTACCTAAAAGTATTAACATTCAATGAAAGAAACCAGAACTGTTATAAATAAGAATTTGCTTGTGGGTATGCTTCTTGATTTCCATGGACTAGAAGAAAACAAAGCTCTTACCTGCCTGAGCCGTTTAAGAATGTCTTCTTGAAAGCCTGAGAGCTGAAGAACTCCAGTTTATACTTCAGTTCTTTATTCTATTCAGATGCACATACATTAGAAAGGTTGTGTCCAGTCTTTGACAAGGTTTGATATAGCATTACATTCCATTATAATTTTTTTCCTATACCATATTTATCTTTTACACAAGATAAGTATGTGTATTACTTGATTTTGAAATAATCTGAGTTCTTCCTTCAGAAAACAAATACTAGTTGTTGCATATATCCAGAGTTTGTAAAATATTCTATAATGAATCATTTGCTTAAAATAAAATGGAGAGCAGACAGATAGAAATGTCACGTTTAAATGGCATACTGGTTGGTAGAAGATGCAGTTCCTAAACCAGAGACTCAAATTGGGTGCTCACTTCTTACAGGAGTGGTCTGTTTGCATGCACAATGTGGTGTAGGGTGGTGCCGACCTCTAACCCACCAGGGCTTGGGCTGCATGTAACCTCTCCGTCAGGTTTTCCAAAGCACTATCCCGGGCCAAGAGCTCTTTGTTCAGCTGCATAATCTAACAACACAGGGCAGTAGAATGGTTGGTTACGAATTCACTGCCGCTGGATCCCTGAGCAAGCCACTAATCCCAATTTCAGTTACGTAAATACTCATTTGAAGCAATGAAACGTAAAAGATTAAGTTGCGCCAGTCATTCTGGGTAAAGACAGCATGATAAAACGAGCGAATAATAGATAAAGATTAATACCTCTTTTAGATAAAGTACGTACTTTGGATTAGAAGGAGTGAAATTGTACTGAATCTGGAGAAATGATTTAATCAAGGATACAATGTCCCATAATTGGTGCGTCCTACCCAGAGATACTATATATACCGTCACTTGAGCAAACAATTAAGAGGCTACGTCACGACACACACCCAAAAACAGTAACCGTTGCCTAGAGTTCTCTCACTTTCTGTTCCCACAGTTACCAGAGAGACAAATGCCGTGGGTTTTCTCTGCTGCGTTATATATCACTAACAGCATTGTGAAATGCATTTCTCGAACAATATCCTAGCTATAACGAGTCTCTTTGCCAGGAACCCATAGACATTAGGGTTTCATTAACGTTACCTTACTCAGGTATGAGCAGGAATATTTCTAATAATTTAATAATTTATTTGGGTGCACTGCCCCGTGAACAGTCAAACTACTGTGAATATGGTGCCCCGTGCGGGCGGGCGGGCAGAATTTTTGGTGTCCGAGATGCTGATTGAAGATTTCATTAGGACGATTCCATATATCCATATTCTATATAAAACAGCATCACCTGCTGTAGACAAAAGCGCAGTTTCTTGCTCTGTGCAAGGATCATGCCGTCAAGGTGATGGATCTTTTCCCCAAGACTGTGGATCTCAAGTTTCTTACTCCTAAAGCTAAAATCACAGGAAAACAATGCTATTAAACAGAAAACAATGCCATTAAACAGAAATAAATGCTGTCATAGGTAAAACTAAACAACTGGAACGTAAACAAACTGTTTTACACTTTCTCCTTCTCTCTAAAACATTTTAAATTATTATCCAAATTAGCCAATTTGTTATAAATATGTTATTAAAGTTGTTTTATTTGTAATTACTGAAAGTAATTATTGTATGTTCATAGAATGACCACAGACATTTCTGCAGAAAATAAATATATATTACCTATTGGCTTTTTTATATTTATATATATTATTGATATGTATTACCCATTGGTGAAGTCCTCCAAACTGAACCTCATAGAAACTAACAAATAAGAGAATTTGAACGATGCCATAAAATATAAATATAAAACAACGAGAGCCAGGTTTGGCACAAAGCTGCCATGCTTCGACAGTCAATAGTGCCAGCTAAACTCAGCAGGTAGAGTCAAAAAGACAACATTAAATAGCATTTCAGTCATTAGCCCTTAGCTAACACAGCTAATGTACGGAACACTGAATGCTTTTTCAACATCCTGTACTTGTACTTAATGTAAACAGAAAGGTCTCTTTGTTCTGATCATTGTTTCACGATAATTCAATACATGTTGCAACAGTCATGGTGTGATAAAAAACTGACTTTGTTCTGCGCGTGGAATGTAAGTACAATTTCTCATTTGTTGAGATGATGAACATCAGTCTATGTGCCCTTCATTGTAAGATATTTTTGTGCATAGTGAATGCATAAATTGGTATACACTTGTGTGTTTTACTATGAGTATGTCTGTGTAGACAGAGCATTAACACATTGGTGTACATTGGTGTGTTACTATGAGTTACTACGAGAATTCTGCACCTCTCCCCTTCAGAGCGTTGGCTGGGAATCGCTGAAAGCTTCGTTCTGACTTTGTGCTCAATTAAGTTTCTCCTTGTTGTCAAGGTGATCTTCTCCTACAAGGAGTTGAACTTCAAAAATTAAAGCAGTCTTGTTCCGTTTTAATTAGTGATAATTTAAGAAACAGGTTACAAGACAAGTTACACTGGACAAATCTAAGTTGAATGTGTGTGAAAACGATGACACTGTGCATGTAAAAAGTAAAGATTTCACCTTCTCCATTCTTTCCAAGAACTTCTCCAGCTCAAGGACTTCATCTTGCTTGTCCTGAAGGCTTTTCTTAAGATTTTCTAAATTTTCCAGGGAGCTTTTTAATTTTTCCTCCTGTTCCATGATTTGAGACTTCAAAAACAGAAGAAGAGACCAAAATTATAGCTGAGCTGAGCTCCGCTCAAAATTATGATGTATCTCCATCATATACTCTTCTGAACTCCACTCTGACGTTACATTCTGTAACACAAAATTGAGCTTTTTGGCTTAAAACTGAATGTTGGTTATTTGTCTTTAGTTCTGAGTTCTAAGTGTAGCAGAACGAGCTGACCACAAGTTGGTTACAGAACGTCAGAGTGGAGTTAGACTAGTTCCCTGAACTGTGACCTGATTATATCTCTGGCCAGGGAAGTAGTGCCATGGTATAGCAGTTCCATTGACCCCGGTTTATTTCCCAGTCACGCGTAGGTTACCATGAAATGTTCTTGCAATTCTCATTCAGATGAATGAATTTTTCACTACACTGGGTGGAGTCATAAAGCTTGTTCATATGCGCACAAAAATACAGTAAGTTGTGATTTATGAATGAAACATGCGTATGTGTGATTCATGCAATGTTATTCATGGTTTCGATCGTGATGATGTCATGCATAAATATCCCACGTATGTTCAAATTTACTATGAAATCTAAGAGAATTTCATCTGATCCCTGGAGATAGCATGTGGATTCACAAACGACTGAGGCACAACAAGGTGCGTAGATTAATCAGGAAAAGGTACGGACTTTCTTCCACCGTCTAAAGTCTAAATCACAAAAAATATTGACTTGCTTCCTAGCATTGTGCCATCTTCCACACATTTAAGGACTGTTCTGTTTAGCAGCTAGCATTTCCCACGTTCACGTTCCTGTGCTGATATCTAACCAGGAGCACGCACACACCCTGCAGCTGAGTTTGTGTCAGGTACCTTGGGGCCGTGCTGCAGACCCGTGCTCTCCTCACCTGCAAGGTTTGTTTCTCTGTGCTGTGCCTCTCCAGCTGCTCTTTGGTCTGCTGCAGATGCAAGTAAAACAGCCGCTGGGAGGCATCTCTCAAGGCATCTGCCCCGGCTTCCCGGGATGCCTCCAGCTGCGAGAGGACGGAGGACAGGCCACATCAGAGAAGGCAGCAAAAAGAAGTCACTTTGGCCGGTCTAGCAAGCCTGCTCAGACAATACCAACAAGGAGACGTCAAATTTTACACCTGGCCTGTCATCAATAATTATCTATCCGTAATCTTGACTTGTCTACTGCAAACACACATATTTAATCTCAGTGAACCTCTAGAACAGAGGGCATGGAAGA
Source organism: Hiodon tergisus (assembly GCA_025775045.1). Taxonomy (NCBI): domain Eukaryota; kingdom Metazoa; phylum Chordata; class Actinopteri; order Hiodontiformes; family Hiodontidae; genus Hiodon; species Hiodon tergisus. Next base: position 17,130 of record JAOVYW010019281.1, on the reverse strand, counting down.
CACCTTCGAATACAGACTGCAACCAATTTTTCATAAATATAAACTTCTCAGCATGGTTGCAAAGAACTGTATTCCTTACCTTACATGGTTTCCCAAGGTATTGTGTACAGTAAGAATCAAATAGATTAATATATAAATAGCAGATTCTGTACATCTGGCAGCAACGATTGCGTGCACGGTATATATAGTATGTAGTCTGAATTCACATGATATTTAGAATATTTAGAAAACAAAAATCGTTGTCTAAAAATCTGTGATTTTCTTTCATATTCATATTCATAATCATAATCATAGACATTAACAGCTCTTCCCATTAGCAGAGAGACAAGCCTTCTTTTGTTTTTCAAAGAAATTTTGTTTCAAAATGATAAATGCAGTAAAAGTGTAACACATGCCACTCACCCTCAGCTCCAGTTCCTGGTTCTCGGTGAGGATATGGGTGAGCTGAAGATTTTTGTCCCTCAGGTCTTCTTGTTTCTGTTGATGGCAAAGACATGGGTCACGGGAGGACCCAATGTCGCGCCGGTAGTCGGATGGGCAACTCATGTTCAGAAACTGTAATAAAACAAAAAATAAGATTGGGTCTGTGTTTCCAATGACTGGATCCAGATTAAACAAAACCAGGTAAATGTCTATCCTAGAATTATTTTATATAATAAGATTATATATACACATTTATACATAAGAACCGGTATCAATAGCAGTTTACAGATTATATTGCAATAAACCCGTACAAACCTTGGTGGCTCCTGGGATGCTCAAAGACACTGCATTTTCCAACATGAGTGTGATATTACCTTGTTCCAACTAAACACATGATTTAAAAATCTTGATATTTACACTAGGTTTATGCATACTACAGACATTGAGTAGCTGGAAACACAACTACCTTAAGTTCCCCTCCTGTTTGTACGTAATCCAGGCCTGGTTTGTAAGTGATCCGCTTGCCGCTCCTCTCCGAGGGTCTGTAGAGATCGTTCTGATCTGTGCGTTAGTACATGAATTTAACGGGACGCCCTGCTAACACAGAACTATTCTTTTCTGCTCTTTGCACTACGCCTGTGTATCGCAGGTGTGCCTACAGTGTGGCAATATTGGTATCTGGTAGCCTAGCAACTGAAGTTTCTTCACACTGAAACAAAAAAAAAAAACAGGTCTGGTGTGGAGGGGTGCAACCTTTGGGAGATTTCTCTATTTTCTTGTGGGTCCTTCACACTCTGTTTTTTGCAGAAACCATTAGACTTTCTAGGAAACGACACAAAACCTCGGAACGGCTGTGTGACCGTCTGAAAATGCAAATCAAAGTAACACCACTCTGAAAGCTGATCTGGGTGACAAAAGGAGTTTCACCTTACAGTATCGAAAGCGACAGCAGTGTGGAGGTTTGATCAAATTATTTTACATTTGTGGCGGCGGATTTAAATCTGAGGGGGGACACTGTTTTAACAGCTGAAGTAAAGTGAACTGGATTAGGCGATCGGTTTAAATAATAAATAATAATTTGCAGTAATAATGAAAGATATCTGAGCACGTATACAACCTGAAAAGAAAATAATGGAAATGGTTTTACTAAAAACTTTAAATATCACCATTCTTAATTCCACATACACAAAAGCAAAGAACAGTGCTCTCAGGGGGGCCCCTGGCGGTCGGAGGCCTCTGGGCACTTGCCCCAGTTGTCACTTTAGTAATCCAGCCACGAATATGGCAACGAGTTTTTCGATACAAATGACAAAAAATTGATTTTGGTGTCATGTTTAATTTCACTGTCGCCGCACAGTCTGGACATAGAAAAAGTGGCATAAACAATGCTTTGTGCTTTCTGAAGAAAATTATTTTGTGTGTATTATGCATGCTATGAAAAAAAAAAACACAAGACAGCTCTCTGTCGCCACACTGTGGTCAATTTACTGTTCCTCGTTACAGTCATGCTTAGACAGCTGCTTAATGTTTTTCTCAAAGGGGGTCGTTCTTCTCACTAAGCAGAGTATTGGAGTATACAGGCCTTTCCTGGAAGTTTTTGCAATTCAGTTAAGGCTGCTTGATATACAGCATTTTACACTCCTTAGAAATTCCAGATCATGCAGTTATTTCATGATGGACAATCAAACAGAAACAGTAAGGTCAAAGTGGAAAAACCCCAGGTCAGCACTTCTCATTGTTAGTCATCAGATTTAATTGTGCAAAAGAACATTGATAAATGACTTGAGGAGTCAGTGATGTTGGACCAAATCATAATAATTCTAGGCATTACATACTGTAACAATCCCTTGGGTGTAGGGTGTGTGGTTACTCGCAGGATCACGAAGCCACCAATCAGAGAAAGTTCTAACTGTAAGAGAACACAGTTCAAAAAATAAAATAAAAAGGTCAGTTGTCAAAGCAGGTTCTCATACAGAAATGGAGAACCATCTCAGGCAAAAATGGGTCAAAACTGTCAAAAATCCAAAAAACACTTGCATGACCAATCCCCTGATTCTGCTCAAACAAGCTCTCTGTGCTTCACCCTCAGCTACAGACCCTGACTAAAACCAGCAGCCTTTCCTATTCTGGCTGATTGAACCATTGCCTCCAGCTGTACCAATCACAGGACTGTGGGCTGCTGGCAATAAGTTAAAGACATGGAATGTCAGACTGGCCGTTCTTAAAGGGGCAAGCCACAAATTCCTTTTTTCATTGTATTGTCCTCTGGCACCTTTAGCATACAAAGCTAACGTTGGCTAAATTTACCTCTACATGCCTCTTGCCGTCATTAACACCACCATGTGCAATGAAAAGTCATAATGGCATGCACAGGTTTTGGCTCACTATAAGACCTTCCCATAGATCAGTTGCTATAGTAACTAATTGTAAGTATGCTTGACGGAGCGGTTAATTGCTCAATCAGATACTTTGTTAACTTAAAATGATTTAAATGATTAAAAGGGTTGTCAGTGAGGTTAGTGCTTACCGGATTCAATGGGCATGCATCCAAGCCCAAACTGGGTTGAGCTTCCAGGAGCATTCTGGCCCTTCGCAGGTTAATTGTTTCAATTGACGAAGTGTAAATCAATAACGTGTAACATTCTAATGCTATACAAATATGAAGATACAACAAAAAAAAAGATTTATTGAAAATGAAATCAAAGCAACATGCGAAACTAATCGAGATTAAGGAGAACACGGGACATCCTGCAATTGAATTGTTATAATGCAGTTAATCTAATAAGGCCCATTTCACAGTTCTACCCTTCTCTGTTAAAAAAAAACAATTTACATAATTCATAGTACTGTCACGCTATAATCCTTATTTTGTAAAGAGAGTAATCCTGTGGGTAATAAAAGAGAAAAGCATTAAAAGATAGATGAAGAAAGACTGTTGCGTTCAGTCATTTTAAGGCTTTTGGCAATGAAATGTAGCGTGATACATACATTGGCACCACATTGCTACATGTGCCTTGCCTCCTCCAAGACGCACTAGCAGTACGGCTGTGGGCACTGAGTACAGCTGGAAGGTCTTAAACTCAAAGTCTTCTGATAGCAGCAAGATCACTGGTAGACTCCCTGTATCGAGAGACAGCCTAATAAGACCTTACAGATAATGATCTGGGCTTAGACTTTTGTCAGACAGGCTCATTTTACCCTACTGATCATGCAAAATAGTAACCTTGCTAGGGTTGACAATGCACAATGACAGTGCTTGGCTCAGGAGCAAAGCCCTCATTGGGGGGAATATGATATGATTATGATCATCTCTAATTCAAGATGCTATATTAATGCCAAGCATCCTGGAGGTTGGAGCGCTTTGGAGGCCAACTCCAGTCTGGTCCAGGAGAAAGGGTCTTGCTTTCTTTTACCATGAAAAGTCAAATAATACGTCAATTTTCTAATTGACCCCATACGTGTGACGGGTTTTCTTACCATTCTGTGTACCGCCAAAGGTTTCAGATCAAATGACTGTAAATTGTAATTGATTAAAAACTTTATACAATAAGGTTATCGCTGTAACAGCTTTGAACGGAACTCTCTCGTGGATATTATGTTATGTTTGCCGTCGTTACCATCACAATTTTGTAAAATAGCTTTTAGGGCAGATTCTGACTTATCCTGATTATAAGGCATTGACTCACAATCCCACAGATGGTAGCTTCACACCATTAGCTCACCAGCCAAGCACAAATCCAGCAGTTCCTTCATGAACAAAAATAATATGCCTCTCAACATTCTAAAACTAAAGCGCTGTTTCTTCCCCCGGCAGGTTGTTTCCTGTAGTTACCCTTAAATTTACCCAAGCAAAATATCATTTGATGTAATGATTTCAAAGCCAGGCAAGGTCCGCTGAAAAAGACAGACACTACTTTGGTTGCAAATCTCCATGGCAATGGACCTGACATCTGTGTAAAATGAATCAATATTCTCTGCTTTATATTGCAAGAAGATTTCAGGCCAAAAAACTAAAGCAAGCTGTTGTGGCTAATAATAAATGTCCCAGCTTTTCTAATTCTGGTTCTGTAAATGATATAGCCATGACCCGTGGAGGAAAAATATAAATATATATATATAGAGATATGTATACATTTTATGTGTGTGTGCGTGTGTGTGTACCTTACCAATTATTCTCTTTCCTCATACCACTGCACCCTCCTCTCCTCTCCCACAGAGTAAAAAGGGCTGACACCTCACTCAGACTAAAAGGCACAGTTATCTTCACGTCTCACCTCTCTCACAGTAAATCACACGGTTCGTCTCACGTCTCAGATTAAAGTGACAGTGTTTTAATGCCGTAACGAGTGCAACATTTAATGTGGTAGGTGTTTCGGTGCGAGTGAGCTGAAAACTCTCTTCCTCTGCCTAGGAAAGCACCTTGTAGCACATTAAATGTTTTAAGGCTTCTAGGCAAAAACACACAACATGCGTCCAACTTCATTTCCGTTTAAATAATGTCACCTTGGAAGAATTGAGGCTTAAATTGGACTAACATCCTTGGGCGTTTATTGCAAGCTGATGCTACATCATCCAGAGATATACTAATTGCTTGGACAACAGTGCAAGCAAGTGAGCCAAGTGACCAAGTGTGAAGTATAGAAAAGAGAGGATAATTAGCCAATTAGTGAGGTAGTGCTGTAGCTGTCTATGGACAATATAACAATATACAATACTTTCTTGCACTGTGGATTTGTACACAACCCTGCTCCTTTTTAACAAGCTAACAATAAATACTCCTTATTTCATCTCGGTTCCAGCCTCTGTCCAGAGAGACTGTGTATTTGTGTAATTATGGACCATGGAAAGCTGCAAGTGTTAAGAGTCAGTGTGTAACGGACTTGTGCTGCTGCTAAACTCTGTGGTAGGCTTCTAACTGTAAACACATTGTCATGGAGAAAGATGGCGAGTCAAATTGGTTCTCCAACAATTCAAAACAGGATCCCTAACACTGGGGACCCAGGACTAAGCTGTTGCCAACAAGGCCGGCAACCCCTCTATCTCCATGGGTGTGCATCATTCTTAAAAGAGCCCAAAAGAGACAGCAGGGCGTGGTTAAACCACTCAAACGTCCTTTTAGCGTGTGGGTTGTGCACGGGCTGCAGAAGGTTGCTATCAAAAAGATAGCATTTGAAAATGTCAAAATGGGGCTTATCGGGGCACCCGCACTGTTAAGGGTTTATATTGCCTTTATCGTGATCTAGTCATTAATTGGAACAGAAAAATGATCAGTCAATACCAGGAAATACGGGTGCTCCAGCCAACCATTCCCATTACCCCCACAACCTACACTCCTTACGTGGCATACAGCGCCATTCCTCCCTAGAGTGTGCCCACCATGTGCCTGCCGGTGGGCAGCTAACAAGTTAATTAACCTCATCCTCCAGGCCTTGTTGCATACGCATCTGGAGGAGGGCATTCTACTGTCTTTATGTGGTCCCGCGGGCTCACCATCGCCAGCCAATACTCGCTCGCGGGGTCTACGGCAGAATCCACATCCATTTCAGCCCTGAAAAAATGCCTTCATGATCTGTGTCAGCGGGTATGCGCCTTTAAGGCTCACAGTGTTCCTGTCAGCCTATTTCACAGCTCTGGGTGAAGGCTCAATGGGAGAGCATGATATTGTTGCTAATCCAGGGTGCCTCCCCAGTTGGGATGCAGCAGTGCATCGGTCCTCCTAAAGTCTTCTTCATGGGCTGAGGGCACACCCACATTCCTGTAGTCTTGCCCAGCCAATCATATCCATCTGGAGAGTCATTGGGGTCATGGCGACCTTTTATTCCTCCTCCAGGAGCTCCTGATGCACCTGCGGACAGCGAAATCCCTCTCCCAGTCTCAACAAGGGCCTCCAAGAGATTATCTGAAAGACCTCCCCCCCACAGCATTGTACAATGACTATTCATTCCCAAGACATCTACCACAGCTCATATGCAGTCATCATGACAACTGAATACACCTCGACTGGGTACCCAGTCTCCCCTGACCACAAAGTCCATCACTGCAAACCAAACAATAGAGATCTGGAGTCCTTTCAGCCAGTCTAGCACCCTGCACGGGGTGCTTCCAAAACTTTCCTTGAACACCATCAGCTGCACCCATACTTGTCCAGATCTTTAGCCTGCAATCTCACCTTTGTGAGATTTTTCAGCCTCCCTCTTCACACCACTTCCCAATATAAAGTCCATTGCCTGTTCCTCAGTGATCCGCCACCCACTAGACACACAGACAGACATGCGAGCAAGGAGAAAAAGTGGTGAGTCAGGAACTACAAGTGGTCTATTTAACACATTTAAATCCAGTCAAGCACTCCCAGTCCAAACGCCAGGATGTTTCCAGCTGGCAACCTTGTGCTCCTCATTCCTGCCGGCAAAGCACAAACACAAAAGCACCTTCAGTTTCTCACTCCACTCCTGAACGTAGCCCCGCGTTCCTGTCTGGACACGAAGACGGGATGTGTTCCTCATCTGTCCCGGTTAGTCGTCCTCTTGCCTCACACTTTATACACTCATACGCACATAGTCACCCGGGAAAACACTAAAAACACAGTTTGGCGATCGGTAACTCAAAAAACAGCTAAAACATGCCTCAGTCACTGCCTCATATCCTCACTCCTCTCCCTGCAATATCCCCTGCACACAAATTAAAAAGACCGTTCCCAGCATTCTTCACTCCTCACCGAGGATACTTGTGCAGTGCGTAAAGATATGCTTACAAAACATAAAGTACAATCTGCTATCCGACATTTTCAGTCTTGTCTCGGTGACACCAGTAAAACATCAATTTGATCATCATATAAAAGTTTTATATGAAATTATTTTGATGAAAAAATAATTAAAAAATGATGAAAATAAACTTCAGAATTCGACTTTTAAAAATTTTTATTTAAAAGTTTTCATTGTATAAAATGATTGCCCCTGCGAAAATACGCCAAATATAATGTATTTTAAAAAATCTTTTATCTAGTAGGTTTCACCAGTAGGTTTCACTACAAATGAATACTAGACCCAAAAAAAAGGCTTTGTAACAAAGCAGCGCTAGACAAAGGAAGCCTTGCAACAAATGTGCACTAGACAAAGGAAGCGTTGTAACAAAACAGCACTAGACAATGGAAGCGTTGTAACAAAACAGCACTAGACAAAGAATGCTTTGTAACAAAGCAGCACTAGACAAAGGGAGCTGTGTAACAAAGCAGCACTAGACAAAGGGAGCTGTGTAACAAAGCATCACTAGACAAAGGAAGCTTTGTAACACATGTGCACTAGACAAAGGAAGCTTTGTAATAAATGAATACTAGACAAAGGAAATTTTGTAACAAATTAGAAATAAACAAAGGAAGCTTTGTAATGAGCACTAGACAAACACTGGCTTATGTGGTACTTCTTTGCTTAGTTTTTCTTCACATAATTGCATCACAAGTAACAATGAGAATGTAAAAGGCCACGATTCAAATATTTTCACCATTGCCTACCTTAATAATAATGTGTAATGGAAATGGTTATACGGTCACTGCACAGGGAGGAATTAAAAATACATACATGAGGAACGTCAATCCAGAGGATCAGAAAAAGGCATATGTTATTGTATATCTATTATAATGCGCACTTTTACTAACATTTTACATATAAACACAGCTAGATTTGCTTATTTGTGATTTTAGCAGTGATTGAGTATTCCCTTTCTTTCGCTATAGTGGTGATCTTGACTCCTAAATGAATGAAAAATTGTGTTTATTGTTATCATTGAAGTACATTATTCACAGAAAGAAGAGCAAAGTAATCGGAAAACGGTTCAATATTTTATGCAATTAGCTGATTTTACTAGAAATGGAAACCCAAAATTTTTTCAATCAAAGTTTTCAACAAAACTTTGTTTGTTCACCACCTGCGTTCCCTCTATGAGTTCTTCAAGGCAAACTTCTACATTCCACGTTATTTAGCAGGTGAAATCTTGCGGGAGCGACTGATAAATATGGATATCTCACTGCTCTTTATAATGCTGAACAGCAAACTGATCTAAATGAAAGTTCAGTATATTTTTCTTGGTTCCAAAGCCAGAAAAAGTTATCTCAAAAAGAACTTTGCAGCTTTGAAATTCCATAATTAATGCCAAAAACGTTGATAAACGTCTTAATTCCAACTTTGCTTTGAATGCTACATTAAATAGCCTCTATTCTTTCTACGTAAATAGGAACATCTGGGGTAGAACGTGCAGCTGTCATCAGATTTTTAGATCATGAAAAACATCAGTATCAGTAATGTAGCTGTAAGGAGAGATAATGGAAAATTACAAATTACTGTACCCAGCTCAATTTTTTATAGGAGTTATTATACAATTATAAAGACATTTAACTGAGATTTTAAAAAATAAAATAAAATAAAAATTACATTTAAGGTCTGGAAAAAAATACTTTATTGAAATTCCTCCCTTACTTTTGATTTAGCCCTAGATAAAGCCTTCTCATTAAACGTTGTCGGTGTTATTTTCTCATTAAATGTTACACTTAGCGTTAGCAAGTAAGCCAATGGAAGCTGTTTCTTCTGTTTACACACATTCTTTAAATGATTAAAAATGTGCAGGCAGAATGAATTACATTTGAGATATTATTTGATTTGTGTTGTTCTCCCAGGATAAAATACAATTGTTTCAAGGGCTATTCATTTATTATTATTATTTTTTAATTCTGAAGCCTTTAAACCCACTATGAAATGTTACAAAATCTGATTTCCCCCCACATTTTAACAAAAAAACTAGACAGATACAATGCAGTTCTAAACACGATGGTTCTACATGTAAAAATATAACTTTTACATACACAATTTCAAAATAATTGCATTGCATAAAAATTCACAAATGTCTCGTTGACAGGTAATTAGCATTAATCGGAGTTGATGGTGCTTTGTTCCGGTTCCCCCCCCCCCCCCCCCGGTGCCATTCGGGTGATGTCACAGACCATCGACTGTTCCTCCTGAGAGACGGCATGTGTCAAAGGAAAACGAAAACTACACATGCGAGCCTGCTGGTCCTCCTCTGCAACCCTCCTCTTCCAGTTTCAGTGCTAATGCTCATGTTAGACTTGTGGCAGGATTTTGGAGAACAGGTGATCAAGATTAAAAGTAACATAAAAAAGAGGAAGAAAATCAGATATACAATCAGAGTTCTACTGGCTACAACAGCTCCTGGAAAATGTAATCCTCTTAAACAACTGATGAAGATCAAACAAGGATCCACTCAGACCAGTCCTTGGCAGTGGAAAGAGGCTGAGAGGGACAGAGTTGGGTGAAAGGCAGTGACCACTCTAAGCAAGGCTGACTAAATACCTATTTGCATACAAACATACTGCACGTTACTCATGATTTATCGTAAAAGTTTCGTTTTTTTCTCTCTCTTTTTTTTTTCTCTATTCCAAGTCACAAAAGACCTGACTGCATAGACCTATTGATTCACCATTCCCCCTAAGCATGCCTTATTTAAATGTTCACATGACATCCCCCTTGCTAAGGAGTCAGGCTTTCCAAAGGCACATCGGTGGAGCTGTTGTGTGTTAAACTGGTCATCTCTAGGGCTCGGGAGGAAACAGACTGGGAGATGGATAAGTTGATGAGGGATTCCCCCCCCGCCTCCACGCTGGTCATTCAGAGTGACCTCCCCATTCCCATTGGCCAACAACACACCGTTCTTCACGGTTTAAAACTCACTCAAAAGGAAAAATAAAGAGGATTAACCCCCGCCTATCCTCTTCCATGCTCCTCACAGCCTTGAGACGCTGCTGGCCACCCCTATGTACACAGGTCCTTTCAATTCAAAAGAATGGCTAGTTATGCAATAATCATAATCACAACATTTGCTGGTTTTAAAGTTACAATAAGGGCAGAAACACATTTTTCTTTCCACAATACACAGTAACAATAGCCATTTAGATTGCCAACAAAATTTTGCCTTAAAACTATGTGATCTCTAGTAAACTTTTTTTATTATTGCAAGTTTGATAATTTCTTTAAATATCTTGTAATTTGTATCTACCCTTAATTCATATAGATTATATACTGTTCTTCTTCCATATACACCTCCAGGAGGAGTTCAGGCACAACTGTGTGTTTCCACAGTGTGGAGGAGATTACCATTAAGTCAGGAGTCTGCCTGTTGTCGCTCTACCACAACGCTGTAAAAACATTCCTGATATTTGTTGAATTATTTTGTTGTTGTTGTTGTTGTTGTTGTTGTTGTTGGAGAATTTCACCGAGTCAAACATCTTCTCGTTTGTCCTCCGTTTGATTCCAGAAGCTGGCAATGCTGAAGAGAACTGAAGTCATTTATCGATTCGGTTTTCTAGGTTAGTCCTCTCGACCTGACGCGCACACACATACAAAAAGAACAAAACAAAAAACTGTCGGCTAGAGGACTGGCAGGAAAAGGAAAACACTTTTGAAGGGCGCAGTGGCTCATCAATTTGATGAACTCCAGCAACTTGGACCTGCGGAGGAAATGTTATGAATGAAAGTGGCCGACATTCAACCACCGTCCATCTCCGCGGCAACAACCACACACATCATACAACACTGAATCATGCAGGTGGAAGGGACAGTGACGGAACGGTGGAAGGGCGGTTCATCGTTGTGAGATGTCATATCAAGACAAAGCAGTCAGAGGTGCCAGAATCTGCTAATGCGACACAAAGTGCAGATGTGACATATTTTTCTGATCAAATAAATTAAGATGTAACATTTTATGATATGTGTTATTTCAACATTTAACAAAGGTAGATAAAAATGATATTCAAAATGATTAGTCTGGGATGAGTTGTGTGTGTGTGTGTGTGTGTGTGTGTGTGTGTGTGTGGGGGGGGGGTCACTTACTTCTATAGAGTTACAATGGGTGTATCAGTAATACCGGAGAATAATTAGAAACAATAACATGCACACAACAGCACTACAAAATGGGATTTCTATATTCAAATATATGGCTTTTTTTCTGTTTAACTTGGTATTTGGCAATTCATGTGATGAAATTAGTAACTAGTGTGAAGTGAAAAGTCTAACCCTTTAGGGGTATGTTTCACATCTGTCCCATTGGATTGGCGGCATGTTGCGTCCCGGCCAGGGGTAGAGCGGACCGATCTGAAAGTCCCTTCACCTCTTCCTGTCTCTTCAAGCAGGCTGCTTTGGGGTTTAGGTTCCTCTCTTAGACAAATAAAGAACAATGTCACTGGGGTCTTTTTTTTACATCGCTACAGTGTGACCACAGCTACTCAAAAAACACAACTATGCTATAAACCTTAGATACAGAAAACATCGTAACTCCACAAATAACAGCTACAGAAATATCACTGGACTACAAAACTCAGTTACAGAAAATATCTTAGCCTGACAGAACAAAACCGAAAAGTGTGTCTGTTGTGTCTGTTTAATATTTCTCTGGTTGGGCCTTTTCTGTATTTGGTCGGATTGTTTATTTAAATATAGTTTAGCAAATATAAGTAATACTAGCAGTAAACAGCAAGAACACATACAGAAGATGCAGTATCAGGACATGCAAAGTCCTCCCATATACAGCAAGCGGGGTCAGTGAATGAGAATCTCTCACATATACAGCAAGTGGGGATAGCGAATGAGAAGCCCTCATATATCCAGCAAGCGGGGGCAGCGAATGAGAAGCCCTCATATATCCAGCAAGCGGGGGCAGCGAATGTGATGCTCTCACCTATATAGCAAGCGGGGGCAGCGAATGAGAAGTTCTCTAACATACAGCAGAATCAGTGGCAGCGAATAAGCAGCCCTCACATAAAGCAGAACGTTTAGGTATTATAATAGGTGTGATTACACGAAATAGAAATAACCATCCCTCTAGAACCCAGAAATATCTGAGCAAATTAGCCAAATCACGCGAGAGCACTTGGCATCACGTGAAAGTGACATGGATACAGCTATGACAGTCGTTGGACTTTTATGAGCCATCGAGCCATTTCAGCACTACAGCAAGCACAAAAAATGATGGTTAATATTTTTATTTCAGGGCACCGCAGTTACAATAATCTCACAACGTCGTTCCCTTTCAAATAGGAAATATGAACCATCACTAAAGGGCTCTACCTGCCAATCTCTCATCAGCGACAAACACGGTCTGGTCGTTGAAGACTAAGAAGCTCACATTTTAGCAGAAGCCCATTTTAACTGTAATAATTTGAAATGACAAGAGACAACCGAAACTAGACCCCTCGAGGTGCAACGTGAATTGTAGGCTTGCTAGTGCACACAATTGGGCTAGCTGGCAAACAAGCAATTTTAGTCACCTAAAGCAATTTTCAGTCACGAAAAGAGGTATAGTAATAACACGAAACAGTCACTCCAGAGCAATGAAGTCTATTCAGCAAAAACTGCAAAAAAATAAAAAATGGTTAAATAGTACTTAACCCTTGCTCAGTTTCCGTGCGTCTGAAGAAAGGAAACAACGACTGTCATGGCCGCTGTCCTTTTATAAGTCAGCCACATGAGGTCGAGCGTTCAAGCCAGGTTTGTCACATCTGCTCTGATATTTCTGGGTTCTTGAGGGAAATAACCAATTACCGAGGTTCGTATTTTGTATTTTAAAGGGAGTGGTGGCAGCGAATGAGAACCCCTCACACACACAGCAGAAGCAGAGTCAGCGAAACGCTTCACACCTGGTAGTATCCGTGGCAGCAAACAGAAAGAAACCTTACCTCTGACTTGCTGCTCTAGGTTGAGGATGACCGCTACGGCCTGGTGCAGTACAAGCAGCTTGGTCTGGGGCTTGTCGCTCTTCACGTGGAGCTGCACCATGCGGCCCAGCTCCTTGAAGGCCTCGTTGATGTCACGCACGCGCAGACGTTCCCGAGTATTGTTGGCGTGCCTGCGTTCCTTCTCTCGCTCCATCTTCTGCTCCGGAGACAGGTCCTCCTCATCGTTGATGCTGTTGGACCGACACAGACACAGGGGGAAGCAGTAGTTTAATACCTTAGTTTTTTATATTAACCATTAAAATATGAATGAGTCATAATGACAACAGGCGGCAACTATATACGTCATATTAAAGAAGGAAATATAAATGTCCTATGCAAATGGAGGACCTATTATGATGCAAGGGTAATATTTCAGAAACTTTGACACACAATCTTGGCCTAAATATAAACACACTCACACACACACACACACACACACACACACACACACACAATGTAGAAGGGAATTATGTAAATTTGCATTTACAAGAGTCAACCAGGTCTCATAAAATCTTTTGGCTTTTACAATCACTGCATTTAAATTAAAAACTTAGTATATATATTGAATATACTGAATACTATTTGCTGTATTTTGTTTCTATCTATTATAACTATCACAATATTCTCCAGTGAATTATTTACCGTAACTAAGGATTGTATAAGATGCATTTCATGTAAGATGCCTACTTCTGTAAAAGAAAAGCTTATTGCAAAGATTCTGTTGTCTACAGGATGTCCTCAGATTTAGTTTTGAGGGTTATCTCAGTTTAGCTGCATCATTGAGATACCTTATACCTTATTCACTCCCCCCCTCATGCCAGGCTGCGGAGTTAAATGAAGGGGGTGCTAGAATTATGGTTACCTAGAGCTTGACCTGTTAATAGACCTGAGGTCCTTCTTGTCATCGTCGATCTTCTTGATCTGCATTGACTTAGCACTGTGCAGGTTCTCGTCCACCTCATCCTCGGACTTGACCTCAGAGCAGACGGATGATGCAGTGTGGCTGTGGAGTCCCCTGGAAGGGGCTGAGGTCAGAGATCAAACACAGGATTACGATCTAGGGAAAACTCTCATAAGCACATACTGCTGAGAAGTCGCGCCCTTCTGTTGTATCCTTGATAAACGCTTTAGGAAATGTCCAGCAGTATAAATGGTTAAAATCTCAATTATAAGCCATGTATGTAGCTAAAAAATATATATATATATTTAAAAATATATTTTTTAATCATGCAGTGATTGAGTGGAGATGCAGTTCTGAAATTTGAATCTTTTTCGGTTTTAAAGTTTATTTTTACATCCCAATGTGACGAGTCCCCACGCCTGTGCCTAGACTCACCCCGGCTTGGCCCCGGCGACGTTGCGGACGCTACGGGGAGCTGGGGAACCGCCGCTTGGTTTGGAAGGTGGGAGTGACTGGTCCGCACTCCCAGGCCATCCTCATGGTGCATTCCCACCTGTGGACAACAGGGGGCTCAGGGGACACAGAAATGCCAGCCTACCCTTCACCGCACCAGCCTCATTCCCTGATACGGAATAGGGCTTGTATTTATGCTAAGCTAAATAAAAAGAATGTTAAAAGGAGTAGAAAATACACAATTCTAATGAAATATGTTCAACCAGAGACTCAAACCTAGAGCTGAAAAAAGTAGAACACCCAGAAAAATGCACATCCAACGCAAAAGTCGCTTACGAACTAAAATTCTTCCTCTGCTCGGGCTAATTTTCCTGTTTTATAAATGTTATCCCCCCCCCCCGCACAATATTTGAGTAGTGCTAGAGTCCACCAGCAGAGGGCACACTGGAGCTATCCGTTTCAAAGTGGACCCAAGGCAATACCATCTGTGCAAAAGCATGGTGGAGCCATTCAGGCAGGTAAATACAAAACGATCTCCCAGGGTGCTTTGACGGACCGATTCACTCACATCCATCTGCCATCCATCGCGTCTGCCAGCACGAGTGACAATTATCTCAGTGCCCATATGTTTGATGGTGGGCTTCCTTACCTCTGTGACAGATTTACTTCAAAAAACTGAATTGGGCTGTACTTTTTTCTTTTCGGGGTTAGAATCTGAGGACTCGTCTCACTTTTCTGAAATCAACAATGGTTGTAGATCATAAAACTGTGACATGGCTTCGCAGGATCAGACTTCACTTTTCAAGCTGCAGCTTGTTTACGTAGAGGAAAGCCTGCTCGTGTTTTTTTCCACAGAAAGAACAGGTGGGCAAACTCCTCTCGTCCACATTCAAAACTTGAGCAGGCTTTACCTCAAGGTCACAGTGAGGTCAGACAGAGAACTTGGGGTCAGAGGTCATTACCTCTCTGCGGTTTGGGGCCTGTTTAGAGCAGGAAGTTTAATTTGGCTGGACCAACCTCTGTGAACCATGCTGGGATCATTGCTCTGGTGAACCTCTCTCCCGGAGGATCCCAGCTGCCAATCCCTCTGACTACATAAAATGCAGATGCAGGCTCTTCACATGCTCATTCAATTAAGGGAAGAAGCTCTTATTACAGGAAGAGGTGGAGAGGGAGAGAGCCAATGAGCAGAGGGGAGCGGGAAGGGGAGGACACAGTGTGTGTGTGTCTATGTGTGTGTGTGTGTGCCTGTCTGTGTATGTGTGTCTGTCTCTCTCTGTGTGTGTGTGTGCCTGTCTCTGTGTGTGTGTGTGTGTCTGTCTCTGTGTGTGTGTGTGTGTGCCTGTCTCTGTGTGTGTGCCTGTCTGTGTATGTGTGTGTGTCTGTCTCTGTGTGTGTGTGTGCCTGTCTCTGTGTGTGTGTGTGCCTGTCTCTGTGTGTGTGCCTGTCTGTGTATGTGTGTGTGTGTCTGTCTCTGTGTGTGTGTGCCTGTCTCTGTGTGTGTGCCCGTCTCTGTGTGTGTGCCTGTCTGTGTATGTGTGTGCGTGTCTGTCTCTCTGTGTGTGTGTGCCTGTCTCTGTGTGTGTGCCTGTCTGTGTATGTGTGTGTGTGTCTGTCTCTGTGTGTGTGTGCCT
>JAOVYW010019271.1:0-34120 GCA_025775045.1 Hiodon tergisus | reverse complement strand
AAAAAGGAACCGAAGATGACCAAGCTGACAAAGTACACCCAGGGCAACTCGAAACCTATGGCATCGTTCATCTGGGGAGAGAGAGAGAGAGAGAGAGAGAGAGAGAGAGAGAGAGAGAGAGAGAGAGAGAGAGAGATGCCAATAAAGCCTTGAATTGAATTTGAAAGAGAGATGTGTGGGTAAAATCTAATTCAGAGACACACAATCTACACTGACATAAATGGAATATCAGCAGGCAGAGGTGGGTGTTACCCAGTACATCACGTCCGTCCAACCCTCCATGGTAACGCACTGAAAGACAGTCAGCATGGCAAAGAAGAAGTTGTCAAAGTTGGTGATGCCGCCGTTGGGGCCCTCCCACTTTCCCCGGCACACCGTCCCGTTCCCTTCACACGGGCGCCCGTTGCCTGCAAACGCACAGGGCACCGGGTCTTCATCCACATTGAGTTCTGTGTCGAGACAGAAATTTAGAAAAAAAAAGTTTTAATTAATTTCTGGTGAATTGGTCCGAGAATAAAAAAACACTTTGCAAGCAGTGCTAACTATTTATCGTAGTGTAAACTCTTTATCCTAGCACAAACTCTTTATCCTGGAACAAACTCTTTGTGGTAGTGCAAACTCTTTATCCCAGTGCAAACTCTTTATCATAGTGCAAACTCCTTAACGTAGTGCAAACTCTTTATGGTAGTGCAAACTCTGTATGGTAGTGCAAACTCTGTATGGTAGTGCAAACTCTGTATGGTAGTGCAAACTCTGTATCCAAGTGCTCACCTGTTCCCACATAAAAGCAGGTTTTGTGCATTTTGCCAATGAAGAGCTCCAAGCCAATGATGGCATAGATGATGATGACAAAGAGGACCAGCAGGGAAATGTGCAGCAGGGGTACCATGGCCTTCATGATGGAGTTTAACACAATCTGGAGACCTGTAATAAAAGGGGAAAATATCAGTTCTCTTACCCTCTAAAGACACCAAAATAAATCTTATAACCTATTATTCCCGTAAAGTATTAAAAAACTACTCAAACAACTACTGCATTACAGAGGATATCCAGCATTTATTATTACAATGAAAGTGATTGGGACGTGTGAATATCTCAGTTGTCTGCCAGGCTTCTTTAGGTTTCTGAAGCCGTTTCATGACCAGTGGATTGACAGACACACCACAGTCCTGGAGAAGACCCAAAGTGAGCGGTGAAGCAGGAGGACTCACTGGGCACTCCAGAAACCAGCCTCAGGGGCCTCAACACCCTGAAGGCCCGAAGCGCCTTGACGTCTAGCCCTCCAGGTTTCCCTGCCGCGTGGTGGACCTCCCCAGGCTTGTGGGTCATGGTCTCCAAGACAACACTGAACAGCCTGCAGGGGAGTAATGAGCAGGATTAAAGAAGAGGAACGGGCTTAAACTTGGGGGCTTTGAAAGCAGTGAAGTATGATGCCACAAAGCCAGAAGAAGAAAAAATAAGGTAGGTCATACAATGAAAGGCAAGTGATCCGTTATACCCAACGATGACGATGACAAAATCCAGCAAGTTCCAACCGCTGCGGATGTAGGCGCTAGGGTGCATGACCAATCCGTACGCCAGGATCTTCATGAAGGTTTCAATGGTGAAGATTATCATGAAAACATACTCCACTTGTTCCTGTGCGTTGAGAGAGAAATATACATTTATACTGACATTTATATATGGACCATTGAGGTACATTAAGGTAAGACAATATAATTTGTGTAAACTAAGCTTAGATAGATAGATAGATAGATAGATAGATAAATAGATAGATAGATAGATAGATAGATAGACAGATAGATAGATAGATAGATAGATAGATAGATAGATAGATAGATAGACAGATAGATAGATAGATAGATAGATAGGTAATTTATTCATCCCTATGGGGAATTAGCGGAAAAGCTTGATTTTGTATGTTTGACGAATTTCTAACTAGCTAGCTATTTGGTGTACTTGGTATGCTACTTGTATGCTACAATCTCTGCTAGCCCAGTCATTGCAGTAGTACATACTTTAGTGTAAAGATCATTGGTTAGACAAGCACCTAAATATAATTTTAAGTGGCAAGCAATTAAACAGCATTGCTCTAGCTGATAGCGAGTCTGTAGCGAGGCATCCCACCTTGAGATCCTGCCTTGTTCTGATTTCCCCACATTCCCTAGGCATCGTTGTACTTATACGCGTACCATAGGCGGTGCTGTGTAAAAAGGCCCACTCACACAGACCAGACAGATCTTGGGGACACATCACAATGCTAATTAGATCATCCATCCATTTTCAAAACTGCTTATCCTGGTGAGGGTAGCGGGGGACGCTGGAGCCGATCCCAGCAGGCATAGGGCACAAGGCAGGGATACACCCAGGACGGGACGCCATGCCATCGCTGGGCAACAAACACACCCACCTACAGGGCAATTTAGCTTGGCCAATAAACCTAACCTGCAAGTCATTGGACGGTGGGAGGAAACCGGAGGACCAGGAGGAAACCCACACAGCCACGGGGAGAACTCGCAAACTCCACACAGACAGGCCCCCCGAGCCGGGACTCGAACCAGGGACCCCTGTGAGGCAGCAGTGCTAACCACCGCGCCACCGCCCACTAATTAGATCACTGACCTTCTAATCCACTGACTAAGACTTACTAAGGCGTTGTATGGGAGGTGCAACTGAAAGGAAAGCTCTGATCAGAGGGCTTTTGGCTGTTTTGACCCTCAAAGTATTGTGGGTCTGGAAATTACACTTCAGTGCGTTCCCGGGAGCGAGGAAGATAGATGAAACATCATTCTAAATAATGCTCAAAGGCGAACCCCATAGCATGAACCATATATTAAACATTTAAAACAGTCAATTAAACTGGTATTTCTCCCTAAAGGAAAGCAGCTTGAACGCCAGAGAGGAACTTCACAATGGCTAAACAAACAAGCTCATTAATTGAAAGTAATCACGAGCAGAGAACACTGACAAGGTAATAAATTGAATAATTTTTTGGAGTGAATTATGTTTTCCTAGACTATTCATGCTGAATAAAGGGCCTCTGCCAACTGTGAGTTAGCGGTAAGCAAAAACAAGATAAATGATGAGAATAGTTACCGATTTTTTTTTTTACCGATTAGCTAAGCATAAACACAAAAAGGTGTGCCATCCAGGATGTGTCTGCCAGATTTAATGAACTCAATACCGCCACACGTGTCGTTTCTGGGAGTGTCAGTAGTCTGGCCACAGTCTGACCCGTATCGAGTTTCATCCTCTATATGACTCAGTATCCAAGATTTTTTTTAAAGGCCCACAAAGTCATACTAATTCAGGGGAAGTATTAATCTTGAGACAATTTTATAGGTGACATCCTCAACTCCTTCAGGCTGAGAGGTGGACAAATCACTCTCACAGTGACGGGCCACATGGGTATTTATAGTAAATCTTCAGGCCCTGCCCCTAGTTTTGCCATAATACAATCCAATAAAGAACTTCCCCGCTGTGGCCTCCTGGGATTTAGGTGGCCTGAAGCCTGTCAGCCACACTACGAGTAGAGGAAGAGGAAGAGGAAGAGTCGTGTATGAACTGATGGTGAGGGGGACCAGTATAGAAGGACGTGATTCACCAGCACATATACAAATCATTCTCTCACACACTTCACGTTTCAGTCATCCTAATCCAAACCCCTCCCCTTTTAAGCCTCTGTTTCTCTGATGCTTGGTAAAATACCTGACAGCCCTGGGACACAATATAGACCAAATGATGTACAAATATGTATAAATTAACCGTACAAAATGGGGTAGGTATAAAAATTTTTGGATTAATTCATATTTCAATAACGTAGTATAGACAGAATAGATGGTTACCTCATCCCTTAACCGCCACAACACCAACTTAGTAGGAATTAAGTTTAATTTCCCATGCATAAATTAGCATTTTGGTATGGGTGACTGTCGCTCTATAATTGCTAATCTGGAATTACATTATCTGTTAAACTACTATTTATATTTATCTCAGCCTTTTAACTTAGCTTAACTGAGCGAACTGCACTGCAGGGTGAAAACTCCAAACCCTCGTCCCACTGTATTTCAGGCTCACACTGGACAAACTGCTACTGTGTGGGTTCTTGATGATACCCCTGGCATCACTCACCAGAGTATGGTTGGTGGCGTTGGAGTCATCCTCTGGGAAAGGGATGGAGACACCTAGAGCCACACAGTTAGCAAATATGGCCAGGAGGATGAATATATCAAAGGGCCTTGTGGGAGAATGATTAAGGCCAGCACACTGAAAGCATTCATGGGATGTTTCTACACAGCTGATGTGCTTCATTTTAGGGCCATGGGCAGATTAATACATGGCAGGCAAAACTTAAATATAATTGTTCATCACAGTGGCATGGTCTAATGCGAGGATCACCTGACGGACTGTGGGGTCGGTTTTTGATCAGCTTCTTAGCGTCTTATCTAAACATTGAAACACCAGACACGAGCTAAATAATGACTACTAATATACAGTTTAGTGGTGAGTTATAAAGCAGCGTAACCTGTGGTATGTGAGAAAGAAAGAAAGAAAGAACATATGTAAAAAAAACCCTCCTGACAGAGAGAAGGATACTTCCACTCCACAATGGCCAGCGCGGCCATGCGGATGGGATTGCTGAGCGTCAGGCAGAAGAGGGCGCGCGGGGCTCGGAGGACCGTGGTCGTGGACTGCACCGGCTTCTTGGCATGCTCCCGCTTCTTGCGTTGCGTGGAAGTGGAACTGGCGGAATTCAGGGTGTCCGACCTGTTCAGGGCGTCGCCCCCGTTGATTCCCAAGGGGTTCGGCCACGGCGGCATGCCGCTAAACTCTGCCTCGTCAGCTGCAGGTCAGAGAGCACCGTTTAGGAGTAAAGGACCCATGGGGTACCCACCGCTGCCTCTCTGTGGCGGGTGGATGGGCGTCGGTTTCCCTGTAAGGCTACACATGTTCTGTTTCCGTACAAAGAATAAAAACGCAATGTCGGGAATCTCAACGGGAGGAAATTGCAGGGCTTCTCTCAGGAAATACCAATTTTGTGAATTTCTAATTCACAAAATTTAAGCCAGGTAGTTTATCCTGTCCCAAAGCATCACCAAACCTGACAAAAAAAATCATTATAGAAAAGGAGGCATGTTTAAATAATACTAGTAATATTAAACGGCATCCTTGGGTAGCGGGAATCATGTGTTTGAAGTCACATGATCTTGTATTATTTAACAATTTAGTGACACATCCATTACTTTTTATTATTTATCTAACTTCGTAGATCAAATCTGAACGTGGGGTTATATTGTTTCCATTCTTTTGTCATTTGCTTTATGAATGAACAAAGTGAAAAGTATAACAAAGTGATCCGGAAAGAAGCTCCATGCGATCATTAAAAGAAACACATCAGGGAACGGTGAGAAAAAGTGTGTGTGTGTGAGTGTGACAGAGGAAAAGAGAAGGAAAAGCCATCAGAAAAGACAGACAGATGGCCAGAGACGGATACAGTAAGCACGATAATTGGATCTGTTGAGAAACTTGCCGGTACAGTGCGGCAAGGCAGAGGGTGCCAGGTAAAAAGAGCCGTATTGTGAAGCCGTGACCTACTTTTGTATGTGAGTAGTGTGAGGCTACCTGAAAGGCTGTGGGACTCCGGGTCAGGCGTCTGTGTCAGTGCTCACCGAACCCGCTCAATCTGACGGCCAACAGAGCGGCCCGGCAGGGCCAACACTGACTGACAGCGCACCACAATCATAGGGTTCTCATAGAGCATTATCGCTATAAAGGCTGAGCCACAAAAACTGGGGTCATACCGGAACATTGCCGTTAATTCATTCATTATGGAATGTCATAGCTTTTTCCTGTTAGTAAACAATCTGCCAGCTAATTTGGTAAATGTCTGGTATCCGTACGGGTCTTGAATGTCCAGTAGTAGTTTTTAAAAGTTATATACCATAACAAATGTTTTAGCATGTCCTTCATAATGGTAACAGGTAAAAAACTTAATGGCAAATAATAATATAATTGAACATTTCAGGAATCTTCATCACAAGTTATGTATTTAAACACAGCTGTACATCTCAACATGCATAAAACTGTTTATAAAAAGAAATACTTACTTTTGTTCATGATGTCCTTATTTAGCACCGCGATCCCTGTTCACTACTCACTAATCAAGGGGCACCTTCCCCTCAGTTAACTGGGTTTTCGTTTCAGTAACCTTAGTTTAACATTGATTTTGCCAATGTAAAGCAACAAGGTGGTCTGTGGTACTTCCATAGTTTAAAAAATGAAAAAAGCCACTTCATTGGATCTTCCCTGACGCACTTAACCTCATAACTGTGCTTCAGGTAAAGCCTTTGGCTTCAAGTAAATACTTCTAAATCACTACTAATTTCAGCGAGATGTCTTTAAAAAGAAAGGCAGCAGTGCTCATTTTAGAATAAGCGTTTCACAGAAATACTTTATAAATGTTTCCACATTAAGTTGCTCCTGCCCTCACTATTCCCTGTCTCCGCGCTATTAGGCTATCAATTCTGGATTAGAAACTAATCGAGTCACTTAAAGGGGATGGCCTTGAATGGGAGGGGTGGGATAAGTCCAGCGCTGAGAGAAAATTCCGGTCATGCAGGGTTCAGTATTTCCGTACACTGCATGTGCATGGTTGAATGTACATGCATGAGTAGAGCTTATTGTCAGTGACGTAATAGTCAAATAAAATTTGACTATACTACAAAATAAGAAATATAATAAAATAGGCCCACTAGATAGAGAAAACAAAATGAACTTATGAAGAAAATAATTTGGAGTCTGTTAATGGTGTCACAAAACGATCTTCTTATAACTTTAATTGCCAGCAGTAATAACTATAAAAATTAATTTTCCCTAGCTTGACTTGGATTTAAGATATTAAATGAGCAGTATAGAAGGGGTCAGTCACAACAATGCGTTATTACCCTCTCTAGTGGTGACCTCAACAAACTACACTCTTAAGAAAAAAGGTTCTGAAGTTGGTTCATTGCATGAAACACATGCTTTATTAATAAAGTCTGGTCTGGAGGAGTCACATGCAAACAACAAATCTCCGTATTCTTTCAACCAATTCGGTAAATGTTTTTTTTTTTTACTACTTTTGAACAATGAAATATTTAAAGGGTCTATGTGATCTTTGTGTTAAAGCACTAAGAACATAATACAAATATTTAGTGGTAAATGTAACCTCACAAAAACACAGTGAATTTTAATGCATTTTAATGGTGATTTGCAAAGCCTTTGGCAGTTGCCAAGATGGCCCTCTGGGGAAAATGTAAGCTAAGCCCTGCTTAGTCTTAAAAATGTGCTTTAAACCCTCAATGCACATCGTCTTAAATAAAAAAAGGCCCCAAAATCCTCTCTAGTTAGGGGTAATAGGTGTGTGCGGTAATACAACAGGCCACTTATCATACCAAAGAACATTGACTGACAGCTCTGACATTATCTCAGAGTTATCTGCTACTCATGCAGTTCACAGCACAGTTTTTTAAAAAGACAAAAGAAAAACAGGAACTACAGCTGCATGAGAAGAAATCTTTCTGACGCACAGATTTTAATCCAAATTGATTTTATTCAGTATATTGTTGAACTCTAATGCAATTTACAACTTAGAGCTTCATATTTGAACATAACCTGCAATGGAATTATCATTTTGCACATTAAGATAAGTATAGTTGGCAATGCTGAAAACATATACTGGAAGGCATTAAGCATGTAACAAATTAATTTGGCCTCAAATTTTACAAAAAAAAGAACAGATAAGAATTGAATATATATTTCTTAAGATTAGAGTTCTGAAACATGGTTAAGGCACTTACAACAGCAAAGCAATAATCAAATTTAAAGGAGGTTAAACCTCTTAGAGTTCAGTATTTGGGAGTGTTCCATTTGAAGACAGCAAGGCTTGCACCTACGCATGTTAAGTCATGAGAAATCTTATTGCACTCTGAGAAGTGCTGATCGTGTAGCGTATATACGTCCGTGTGAACGCGGTACGGGGCTTAACGCGTTTGCCATCGAACCGGTCGCAACTTGCAACACAATCTGGACGGCACATCTCTCCTTGTTTGAATTCACGGTGAACGTCCAGTGGACTTTGATCATTTGCTCTGGAGCAGCCTTTCTAACCGTCTGCCATCTTGCAAGGTGAAAGAACTACAATTCTGCCCAGCTGTCTCAGCAGCAGTGCTAGACAGGAAACAAAGTCGATCTTCTAATTCTTCAAACACATTTATTGCCGTTGCACGGGATTGGTGACATATGTCTGTCAGCCGTCAAGCATGAGCTGAACTCATCTGAGCGTATAATAATAATAATAATAATAATAATAATAATAATAATAACTGCAAATATTTTTTATCAATCAATTGTGAATATTTATTTCTGGAGAAATCCTGTTGCCCACAACCACTTATTGATTGTAATGTCTCACAGCACATAAATAGGTCAAACAGGATACAAATAACACTGGTAATATTATGAAGAATATTTATACAAGAATAAGGCAGAAATGACCGTTTTTTTGGCCTTGAGAGAGACAGTTTCAACTTTGACGGAGTGAGTACACATATATTGATGAGTACTTTTGGCACTTCTGCGTTCCAAACTAAGAGTGAGAGCATTAATATTATGCCCTCACCCGCATTCCTTTACAATTAGCATCAATGCATCGACGCACACTTCGCCACAGTACAACACATCACAACACAAACAGTTGTCTGCTGGGACTTGGTCTGTCTGTTTTCCATTGGAAGTAGACTATTTTCACAGAAACAACATAACACATTATCAAATGACTTCCACTTGCTGCACACCAGGTTTACATCTATTTCAGTTTTTTGACATGCTCTTAAGTGCCCAACCAGGTAAACAGGGAGACTGAGTGGTATAAGAAAACAGATTTCTCCAAGCAATGAAATGTTTGGCACATGGCCATAAGAAACTTTCTGAATAAAGGAGACCCGTCTAGCAGTGAAACCTCCGACAAACAATTTCATAATATTACACCTTTCTGTGATAGCATTTACTTAAAATTGCCAAATTAAAAATATTTATTGTTTATGTACAAACAACCTATTGTACAATTTGATGTGTACCTGGAATTAAAGACGGAAAAGATAAACTGTAGGAAAATACAGGCATAAAACCCTAAAATATTACTTCAATACATGTTAGATACCTGACCAAGACCATTTCTTAAAATCACATGTTCTTGGAGTCTAATAACTTCATGTTCTAAGAGGTTAAAGTGGTAAGTACAGGCCCTGCCATTTGCAAATACTTTTCTTTATGCTTTATCCTTAATACTACCAGAACAGTCCCTTTTTAGGTAATAAACATGCACATTACCATAAACATAAACTAATTACATTCCCTGTAGAGGACACACAGGAGTCTATACTTAAGAACTTGGACGGAAAGCTAAGTAGTTGTTTTTTTTAAATATTAGGCTTAAAATAAAATAAATACATTGTCAATTTTAGCACTCTAAATAATGATTTATGCTTTACTATGTTGGAATGCAAATAATTTGGTTATTGGCCCATCAATATTCTAATACTAATCCAATGAATTTGGTTACTGGCCCATCAAGATTCTTATATTAATCATTATATAATTCTTATAAAAGTCATTGTTTCTTACTCATTACAGAGTCGAGTAAGCATCTATATAAGGTTTCAAAATGGTTATGTTCCTTATAACCACATTGACAAGTGATGCCCAACAACCATAATACCGAGGGAATAGGACCAATACCCCATACAAATCTTGTTCTGAATTATTTGATGCTAAATATTAAGGTATCCTAGCATGATCTGAAACCGGGAGCAACCACGACACATCTATGATGCAAACCAATGGGTTTTCACCATAAAATATCCATCCTCAGGCTGAGGAATACGGATTGCAGGAATATAACAGCAAATATGTTCTTACTGACTTGCGCCCGCCAATTAAATAACCTCAAGGGAGTGCTATTAAGTTGCGTTTTGAGTTTTAATTTTGAAATATATTAAGGAATGCATGAATGAAACAAACTGGACATACTGGAGGTGTGTCTCATGTATTTGAACTGCATTAACGTGGCAGTATTGAATTAGGTATATTCTTTTTAATAGCTGAGCTTTTAAATTCTGATCAGAACCCCAGCTGTGTTTTGCATAGCATAATTACACAGGGGGCACTTGCTAACTCACCTTCCTATGGCGATTAACCATAGGACATTTCAACTTGGTCTCTACATTGCACTACCCTTTATACTGGTTTCACTACTTCTACATCACTCTGGATACGAGTGTCTGCTGAATAAATAAAATAGAAAAAATGTAGAAAGGAAACCAAACAATTCATTAGAATCCCATTCAACGAGGCATGCCATTGCAACCAAACATATTTAAACACTGGAAATAAGAAATTACCATCGGAACTGGTCATTGCAAAAAACACCTATCCAATTTCACGCAGGTCTCATGATGTGGAAAAGAAAAAAAGAATTCTGGTCACTTGACATAAATCGGTTCAAACAGTGAATGTGAAGGCATAACAACACTTAATACCTGGTGCCTGCGGGTCCCTGCCTCATTCTCTCCCCCTCTCTCTATGACCCGGCCTCCTGTTCCTGCCCCAGAGACTCCAGCAGCAGACCCATTGGTGTCCTCTTCAGTCCGATGCTTTCCAGCTTGTTCTCCAGCTTATTCTTCATGCTGCGCATCCGTATGGACGCGTGGATCAGAATCACTGAAGGGCAAGCAAAGAGAAGACGGCTGCAGAGAAAAGGCACCGACACAATGACAGACACAGATCACAGACCGGCGAAATCAGCGAAACCCGGTGGTTGTCAGCCTCGTTTTAATAAAAGGGAAGAGTGCATGAGGACAAACAAATTAACCGAAAAGAACCCGAGTGGTCAAGAACAGATTTAACGATTACTGACATAGAATGGGTGCAGCGATCCCGAAGAGGAAGACAGCCACCCCACCAAGCACGGACAGGAACAGGTAGCTGGCTCCCAGGACGGCAAAGAGGCAGAGCGATGGGTGTGTCCGTCGGAAACGCCTGATACCGGCTTGATTCTCTGCTGTCCATACAAACCCCAGGAACAAGAGTGTCACCACCGTGGCCCCTAGAAACAGCTGCATGGGTCGGATATACCTAGGGGTGAGAGGGAGTACATTTATGCAAAAGTTCAAAGTGAGAAACGAGGGAAATATAAAGTTTGAGGGTCTGAAATTTAATTGGCAATTTCATATTTGAGTGATAGATAGTCATAGCAAGTTGGTTGATTTAAATTTTTCTTCTCTAAAAAAAATGTATAATACTTTGAAGCATTCCATTGCTTTACTACAATAAAACCAGTAATTAGCTTAAATGAAACCATACATTTGATTAACTGAAAGAGGATTAAAAATGGCTTAAAAATTTGGAATTTTAAAACATCTCTCTCCTGGACATGACATCAAGGTATTTATTATTTTAATCTGACTATACCGAATTTACTGAATTAAAACATTGTCGCAGAGCAGTAAAGCATCACAATGGGAAACATATTAATCCGCAATGCTAGTTAAATTGTTACAGTTTTGTGCATTAAAAAAATTAACTCAAAATTAGCTACGTCCAGGGAGCACCCTATAGTTCATGGGTATCCCGAACCAGAGGAACCATAGCTGGCGGGTCTCTTACCCGACTATGGCCAGGAAAGTAAGGGCAGACATGAAATAGTTGGACTGGTAATAGAGTAGATTGTTGATAATCCGATTATTCAGTCGCTCCAAATTACGAACATCTGGCACAGCGAAGCGTGCTGACCCAAAAATAAAATCATCCAGAGATCGCAGAGGGGGAGGTTGCACATCTGCCATTGTTTCAGTGTCAAAGCAACTGCAAAATCCAGCGAAGATGAGAAAGAAATTGGCTACTCTACTTCCCACAACACATTGCACTATTCGTAAAAAAAAAAAATTCTTCCGATGACGTTCGGATTCTTCCCACAATTCAAAGTACGGAAATCTTGTGAGGCCAATCTTGTTAGGCAGCTGAAGAGTGCGAATTAGCCCTCCATCAGATATTTTAAAACATTAGTTAGTATTTGTGTTTTTTGGGACTGTACAAAAAAGATGTTTTTACGACAAATAAAAACGTAAGTTACCAAGCAAGTGCGATAAGGTGGTCAATAGAAAGAACAACCTTCTGGCTTGCAAAAAACAACCGAAAATGCTAGATCCAGAAACGCCATTTAAAAGTTTGTTCTGATAATGTTATTTTATGTAAACTATTTGTGTATTTTTGTTTATAGCATTATATGTAGATTCATGGAGAATCGATCCAGAGAAGCCGAAACAAGTTTGTCGCTCCGCGTGTTACCCTAACTGCAGAGCGACACATATTTGTAGCTGTATTAGTTAAAACATGAATTACAATTAGTCTTTTAGTGGATCTGCACCACGTTTTCCTCGTAGTAGACCGTTTCCATAACAATCGAACTGAACCATTGCTTTATACGCATAGGCTAAGGACTCCTAAGCAGTTGAGATGACTGACATTGTCCAGATGCATAGTTCTTCACTATGTTCTCAAAGATTGAGTGGTAATAGCACGTTGGAGGCCATTGAAGCTTAATGTTCCGATAGTTTCATAATGGTGTGGGGTCACCTGGGTCAACTTTACTTTTCGCTGTGCAATATGTTATCTTCAGTCATTGTCTGCATCTGTGGCCCAGCAACATTGCCCAGGATGTTGACAGTTGATTTGAGAAATATAGGGAGATGTATGTTTCAATGTCACATGATGACAGTAAAAACCTCAAACTGTCATACAAATATGTAGTTTCTGTTTGTTTGTTTCATAGAGGTTGTTCCTGCGTGTGATTAGGCTTCAGGTGCCAGATAGTGGAAATCCTTGCAGTTATTGGGATGTTTCTGTAATGCATATCTGCATAGCCTTATTTTGCACCGATGTTGATTTTAATCATTTAATGATACATATATCATCTCTCTTGATAAAATCAGTGAAGTAAACAATGAATTTACAAAAACTTGGTTTATGTACTTTATTTATTGAATAATATTCCTCTTTAAATACAAAAAACTAACTAAAAAGTAAAAATTCCAATCATATACACAAGTAGCAATACATATGTTAAAAAATTGCAACCTTCCTTCACAAGAGAATTTAACTGGACTCAGATTACGTATCTCTGTGACCTGGGGCTTTATTAAATTGGTCCCCTCTCTCAGGGTACCTGGCTGACATCAGACCAGGGGCTTCAGCCTTACTGGTACTGCCCAAAGCCATCTGCATCCTTTGGGGGAAGCTGATTTGGGTCCTCCAAGAAGGGACTTGCTGTACCAGGAAGAAAAAAAGGTCACATGATATTACAGTATGACAACATTCAAGGATTTCAGTCAATCCCATTTACTCTGTGTAGAAATGGCACTCATTACTATCTTTATAGTATCTCAACAATATAACCATGACTGCTATCCTACCTGATCTACACTTCAACTGTTGATGCAAACTTGTGCATTACCACACTGCAGAATCTGTCCTAGCCCCACCCCTCACACTGACTCACGGTTCTGGAACTGCTGAGATGTGTATCTGGTGAGCAGGATTCCAAAGCCTTCAATCAGAGCCAGCAGGACACCGCCCACCATGGCCGAGCCCACCATTGCCAAAGGGCCACCTAAAAAGGACACGGTCACGTCATGCCGACAATGTCTTGGCTCAAAACAACTAGAGTGAATATGAAAGCATTGCCTTACAAGATACAAAATAATAATTTGGCATTAGCAAAGCCCCAATTACTGCCTTTCTTTAAATAATAGCTAGTTGGATTTAAGCAAACCAGTCGAGCTTGTATGCAAATAGTACATATATGTAACATTTAGTAACTTCAACACATTTTGAAACATTAGTAAATATTTATTTCCATTTTGGAACTTTCAGCAGATGGGGGCTTGGATGCCTTTTAGGGGATTAATGTTAAGAAATCTACTGGGACAAATCTGCACAGCCCTTTTTTTCTTGCAATATGCTGCTCAACAGATTGTGGAGCCAGTAAGACACTTTTAACTTGACAATTGTCTCAGGGGTCATTCCAGGGGTCTGGAAGGCAGCCTTTATACTCCCCTACATAAAGGAGTTGAAAAATGTTTACATTTTTAGAATGTCATGTGACCCTGAGAAAATGATAATTTTTAGGATAATTTAAAGGTTTTAAGGCTTCTACTTACTTTAATGAACTAAGGTTTCAACTCAGCAAGCAAGTATTGCCAAAAAGAAACTTACAAGCTGTCAGAGCCACATATTTGCAGCCGGTGAGAATGTAGACTGCCACATGACTAGGGGCATAAGGTGAGTAATTCTGTTGAACGTGACACAATATGCGAGCGATCCAGTGTGAATCTCCATTGACTCACTGCGTGCTGCCAACACTGCTCCAGTCATGGCTCCACTGGTGATGGAATTCCAGGGATCCTCCTTCCCACGGAGACGAACCAGACCACAGTCAATAGTGGAGAACAGCCCACCCCATACTGCAAAGCTGCCTAACGGATCAAAACACTTAAGTTTAACCCAAAGGGATTAATTGCATATAGACTATATTGTTCCCTTTTTAAGTTGTACAATGGTGCCCCTGCCATCTCAGTTGCAGGTATGAGCTAACTCCCCTCTATATGGAGGCCAAAGCTCATCAGACCATTCCCGGTGAGTGATCAATATATTAAAGTTTAACAAAGGCACAAACAGCAGAGAACACGGTGTAAAACTCACCCCCTATCTGTGGAGCTCTTATTCTCACAGCGTTAGTGCTGCCTCTAAGCCTGTGTCGCATTCCCTGAAAAAGGAAAAAGAGTAGGAGTGAAAGAACTGGTGCACCACTGCCTGACTGACAGACACGAGAAACAAGAGACTGAGCGCCATCTTACTCAGCTGTGGTAACCCACCACAGGTGCATTTCGAAAGCCTTTGATGGCCTGGAAGATGCCTCCGCCGATGGTCCCCATTGTAAAGGCACCCCCGCAGTCATCTACTATTCTCCAGGGACTGATAAAATGGGGAGGATAGATTCAGTTAAAACAGACTAATTATAATATACTGATTGAAAAGCAAGAAAGATGGTGCAGAAATCGGGGATTAAGAGAGGGGAGTCATAAATGATCAAAAGTGAGTACAGAGTCAGATTAGTTTAACGTAAAAAACAAACAAACTTTTAATTAACCTAAGGGCAAAATTCTGTTTTGTTGGAAAAGTCATATCAAACTGTTGTATTTCAAATGACCTCGTTGTTTATGTGACAGGCCTTTATACAAATGTTATAGTGTGCTTGCAAACTACCTACCATTATGACTTAATACTACACTAACCACTGGGGTTTCATTCTATACCTTTATCGCTAGCTTCCTACAATCCACTACCACGCTGAGCTAAAAACATGCCAGTTTGTAACATGACCACCCTTTCTGCTATTGTTTCTTAGCACGTAAGTTAATCAAGGGATTATATAGTGTTGCATTAATATTTATAACACATATATAGCCCACTATATTATCATAGTAACAACCACTAACGAGTCAACAACCTTAAAATGTAACGATTAAAAATTCCCAAGGATTTAAGGCCGAAGCAACGTTAAAACAAATGTTCTGACCGAAATGTCAGTTAAATTTATATTTTGAATGGTATACAATATCGTAGTTCAACTTGCCAATCAACTTAACTGATACCACATTAGTTAGCTCTTTAGTTTCTTTACCAAGGTTCTCGCACGTATTCTTCCATGGTGGACTGTTTACATGAAGTATTTGTTGCAACCCGAGAGTGAAACAAAACGACGCCCGTACACGTCACAGGATGGTGTACAATTCAGTCCAACCGGATTCGAATGTATAAAGCGTTGTGGAATACGTGAGGAAACCGCGACGCATGGGACTGTACTGTCCTGAAAATTATACCTTTAATTAAAGTCGTCTATATTTGAGTATACAAAGGTACATTTTTGGGATTTACATGCACTGGAATTCAATCGATTAACCGATAAGGAGTATAACCATTTGTAATGCAATTATACATTGCTACCTGTATATTCAAATGATTTGTTAGCTAACGTTTTTAAGTGCTGTTCGTGTTTTGTGGTTGATTTGGAAATAAATTTACATGGACGTATTTAATCGGTCGATTTATCTGAAGAAAACGCAATTTTAACAATACAATTCACACATTGCACTGTGGTTTGCACTTCGCAGTAAGGATGCCTCTCCCCCCTGCCTTGCTAGCGCGCCTAGCCAAGAGAGGGATACTGAAGCACTCGGAACACGGTGAGAACTGCTGTCTGTGAAATTGTCTTGGGAGATGTCTTGCCCTGGCATGCGTGGGCGCATGTCGATATTCTACTTCTGTCTTGTTTCTCATTCTGGTAGTGAGCTTGCTGTTTGTTTACGTGTGTTTATACTTCCTATCTTCGTCGACCTGTATTAGAGACCGAGGAGGAGATCATTGCAGAAGACTATGATGACAACAATGTGGATTACGAGGCCACCAGAGTGGAGAATTTACCACCCAACTGGTACAAAGTATTTGACCCTGCTTGGTAAGTTTCTCACCCCGAGTCACAGAACCTCTCTCTGCCTTGTTTTATTATTAACTGTCAGGGGTTGCTTTTACACCAAAACCTTAGAAAGAAGCTGCACAAGGCAGATCACCAATTTCAAAAACTGTATTTCTGCAGGTGTTTTTACATTACTGTGGTTTTGCCTGTGATCTAGAGTACCTTGAGGGAAAATTGCCAGTAAGGTCAATAAAGGTTTTTTTTTATTTTTTGTTTTTTTAAATTCAATTGGTTGCTTTCATATCCATTAGTTATTTTGATACATGCAGGACAGCCCTGGGACTCTAATGCCTTTTTAAATATATAATCCATGATTGTATGAAAATGTTCTTAAAATTAAAAGATATCACTGATTTTACTAAATATTTACTCTCCCTCTCTGTAGTGGTCTACCTTACTACTGGAATGTGGAAACGGATCAGGTATGCTGGCTCTCCCCAAATGACCCCAGTGCTGTTATTACCAAGGCTGTGAAGAGACTGAGAGGTACATTTTTATCTCTTTTATTTGTCATTTAAACTTTTTCATTTATTTGTTTAGTGTATCTACTTGCAAGCAAGACTTTTTTATTAGTTAGCTTTGGTGTCCAAGTTAGCAAGATGCAAGCATGTAGCTTTCTGATGACAAGTTTAATCGCTGCTCCAGACTTCTGCTGAGTGTTTGTTCAATGTGTTTTGCAGCTGAGGTGGGAGATGAACGCGGAGAGAGACTGTTTGAGAAGATGGATCGAGAACGAGACAGGGAGGAGGTCAGGGAAAAGCGATTACAGCGCAGAGACGACATCGCACCATACAGCAAGAACAAGAGAGGTGAGCCATCGACAGTCACAAACTGATCTTGGTCGATCGCGTATGCAGACCTCCAAATGAAGCTCAGACGTACGGAAAGACTCCGATAAAGCAGACCCAGAGCAGAGAATGCCAGAGATCCTAGACAGACTTGTATGGTGCACAATGTTTAGATGCATCAAAACTTATTTTCTCTTTCACCTGCCTCTCTCTCAGGGAGAGAACGAAAGGATGAGGAGATGGACCCAATGGATCCCAGTGCATACTCCGATGCGCCTAGGTAATATGTAACATCCAGTTTCCCCTCTCTCTCTCTCCCCCCTCTAGACCTTGCCTCTCACCCAATCAGTCCACTATCTCTCACTGTTCCCTTAACCAAATACCTTCAGCATTGTCTTTTTTTTTTTTTTTAAATAACAGAAAAATATGTCTCTAGGATAGAGGTCTACAGAGCTAAGAATCCTGAGGCAATAACCATGGCCCGTCTATATTAAGCATTCGTAATAAATAAGGTTATTTCACTCCCATATATTTTACTTCCTGGTCAAAATGCATTTAGTAAAATTTAGTTTTGTTTTAAAAGGGGGACATGGTCAACCGGGCTTCCCAAGAGAAATGAGGCCAAGACCGGGGCCGACACCACGGCAGCCGGGCCCCTCTTCCAGCAACGGCCTTATCCCAGTCCAGGAGCTGTGTTGAGGGCCAACGCAGAGCTCAGGAAGGCAAGGACTGAAGAGGCGGATGGATGAAAAGCTCCTGATTAATGGACACAGAAGCTAACTCTCTGTATGCTATCCTCATTCGCGTGAACGACGAAGCCGAGTATTTTGTGTGGCAGTATATTTGTACATATTACAAGTTTGTATTAGCCCAATATCAAAGGCAATTCAAAGCCTTGATGTACTTTGTAAGTAACGCAATTTGAAAAAAAGTTTGCTAATTCAAAAATATCGTTATTACATTATTAGGACTTAGTAACAGGTTGTGCAGAATAGTGGATTTGAATTCAGGATATAAACTTTACAGTAATGGTGGGGCTTGAGTGTGCATTTATGGGATTTGGTATTTAGTTATAAAATGCATAGGGTTAAACAGATGTGCAAAACCATGTAACATCTGTGAGGGAGGGGGTTAATAATAGTGCCCTGGGTGTCATATCCAGAGCCATTCATTTCTACTGCAACCCTGATGTGTTTGTTTTGAGGAAATAAAGTTGTGTAAATGTTTATAACCAAATATACATGGTGAAAGCGCCCTTAGATCGCACAATATAAACCAAAAATATTCTCAGTACAGCAGAAGGAAGATCTCACTGGTCAAACGGTAAGACTGAAGTGTAGGCAATATGTTTTTATTAAGAATTTCACTAATCGTGGTTTGTGGTACTATAAGCCACGTCAGATATTACAGCAAAACTTTTTAAATAAAATGAGTTTTATTTCAAAAAGATGACATCCACGTTGCACAGAATTTACTATATATTGAGAGTCATAAAAACAACAGACGAGGGAAAAGCTCTTACTACAAAATGTTAAATCACACCGTGTCCTGATAACTACAAGTTCAGAAGAGTGGTGGATACCACCAGACAACACAACACTCCCGTTTCTTACACTGGGTCACTACAGCAGTACACGATTAAAACAATCCCACCGGGTTCAGTGTGCTTGGTTAGTTTACAGCCATTCTGCCTCGGATGCAGCGGGCCAGACAAGCCCGGCGCCTCTGAAGTGACCGAGTGCCAAACACAGCGGTGCTCTGGATTGCAAGGAGCACGCCGGCACTGCTGTACCGCAGATTCCTCCATGCATCTCAAAGCCTCCTCTCTCAGATAGTCGCTCTGTAGATTTTCCATGATAAAAAAGATTTAAGAATTCAGATTCGGTAAGAACAGGAGCATTGAACAGCATTAACTCCAAACAAAAAAAAACAGTAAGACGTTATCTTCTGGAAATTCACTTATCAAACGGCTTCCCTCCAAGCTCCCAGGTTTTCCTTGCTCACCCCCACCATGTCCATACCGTATATCTGTCCTATTTCTCTCCCTCCCCATCTGATCCTTTGACAGGACGGAAGGCAGGGTTATGGGTATAGCAGACACAGGGGAGGAGGGTCAAAACGGAGAGAGGTGTAGAGAGAAGGTGAAGTCCACGCGCGTGGCAGCCGGCTGCCTCTTCCTACCGAGGAGTGACAGTGTGGTGAGAGATACGGGGGGACAGGACGTCACTCGTAGGTCCCGCCCACGTAGTGGCAGATGGAGTCGTAGTCCAGATCGTAGACCTGCTCCTCGTGTCTCTCCAGCTGCACCATGGCCCGACACCTTTCCCTGTCCCGCTGCAGGATCCGACCCACCTGTCAACCAGAGCCCTTTAATACTGACACTCGGGCAGGATCCGACCCACCAGTCAACCAGAGCCCTTTAATACTGACACTCGGGCAAACTTACAGAACAGGCAGAAAAAAGCAGTGTGACAACACAGACCTTTCCACGGTGTTCCCCCAGCACCACCATGATGGAGTCCGACTCACTCTTGGGCACCATCGTCTCCAGCATCGCCTGTGTCACACCTGCAAAGGGCAGCAAAGGGCTACAGCGTCCAGATCATCTTAGGGATGGGATGTGAACACAACCAGCCTATCCAATGGGCCTCCGATTACAAGTGCGTTTTTCAAAAGCAAGATTACTGCATACATTAAAACAGCCCTAATATCACGTATTCACCTTCCAAGAGCCTGCCCTCCTCAGTGCGACAAACGCAGGTTTCTGCCGTTAGCACGTCCTCCACTCTCATCTTAAAACAAACGCATGGTTTCAGTTCCCCTGGTTAACCAAGGCCCTTTCAACCACTCCAGACCAATTATTTCGCCCAGAAAACAATACAATAACATACAATAACAGAACCAAGTAGATTGAAGATTAACCAATGTATAAATGTATCAATAGCAGAAAAATATTACATGGTCATGGATCTATTGTAAGACATTCAACCCAGAAAATGGCACTGAATCAAAACTAGACTTTCTGGACATCAGTGGATGTCTTGTACAAGCAAGAACACATGACGGATAGATTCGGTACACAGTTTTGTGTTTTTTTTAAAGAATCTAAAGTTCTGATCCAGCCCAATCTCAGTGACGTGACCAGCACTTTGCAGAAGTTTGTACGGGTTCCGGGTTTACCTTGGAGTTGTAGTATTTCCCGCCCTTGAAGGCCTTGTCGATGAAGCGCACCTTCAGGTCCCTCTGGAGCCAGGAGGGGGCAGGAGGGGGGAGGCGGGATGCCTTCGTTGGGACGGGCTTCTCTCTAAAGAGGGGTGAAGGCGGAAACAGCAGAACACATGACATGTGCTCCCATAAAAACAGGTTCATCGAACAGCAGCAAATCAGGAAAGGGTGCTGCGATACCCAAAATTCCTTGCTGCGTCATACAACTGGGGCATGAAATACCGAGAAGCAGCGCGGTTACTGCCCTGCAAACAACCGTCTCCGCAGGTAGCGTCTCTGACCGCAGTTATAATAATGAAGCCGCCTCCAGGACTTGCGTCCAATGAAGACCTGACCCTACCTTTCCAGGCCTGGCTCCAGCCGTTTCCTCTTTCGCGGGTCCTTCTCTCGCTCCCTCTCCCTCTCCTTCCCCTTCTCTTCGCTGCCGTTCCTGGCGGGCTCCACCTCCCCTCGCTTTTCTCTCTCTCTCCGCCTCTCCTTCTCTCGGTCCCGCTGCTTCTCCTTCTCTTTGTGGGCTTTGCTGTGTCGGCCTGTGCGGTGAGGGTTAGGGTTAGTAGAGCCCGGACAGAGGTCGCTTTGGCCAGCAGCTACGGGACATCCCACTATGTCAGAGCTCATGGGGCAAGCGTGTAATGTCCGGACAGTGCGAAATCGTACTGTGACGTTACTGGTTGAATGGTTTTTGTCATTATATGCATGATGTATCCATAGTCATGTACTGACACCACTGTCTGCCGTCAAAGTTCAACAAAATATAAAACACCCTGCTAATTTCTCAATTTCAATAGAGTTTTTCTGCACTCCAGCTTGACGAGCCCACTAACATGTGAAAAGAAAAGCAGTTTATTGCATACAATAGTTTTAAAATAATGAAAAAGGTAACAAAGGTGAGGTCCTTTAAAGTTAAACTCCCTCTGCTGGGTAGGGGGTTGGGCAACCCAAAATTATATATTGGCAGGGTGGGGGGATGTTTTCAGCTCAAAAGGTTTGAAGAATACTGTTCTAGATGCTGCGAGTGAATTAATGTGGCTCCTCTGTTCATGTGAATTCAAACTCAAACAAACAGTGACTTTTTCCAACAGCAACGTTATGTGGAAGTTTAACTAAAACCAAAAACTTACTGAGATCTTTGCCATATTTGTCGTATTCCTTTCGATCAACCAACCGCAAAGCATATTGGCTGATTGTCACAGTCTTCCCACCAATCGCCAGCTTCACCATCACTCGAGCATTGTCCGGATCAACCCCTTCTATCTATTAGGGAAGAGAATACACCAAACTTGTGATGCAAACCCCGACACATGCCGGTTTGTTTAATCTCTGCCTCTACTGTGTCTAGCCTCACCCTGTATGTCCGAATCTAAACCAGAGGTGCCAAACAAGGTAGCAACCTGACTATCCAATATACCCAACACCTTCAAACTTATATTTTCATAGTTTTCTCAAGAAAAACAATCTCAGACAGAATATATTTTGTCGCCCGCTGTTGAAAACGCTTGTAAGGTCTGAGCTCAAGATGGGAGACAGAGCAAAAGCAAAAAAGAGTTAAAAAGCTTACAGCTTTCCGTACTCTCCCCATAAGGCAACTCCCATGGGGGATTTTTAGTCCTCGTTGGGTGGCTAAATCAATCGTGTGCTCAAAATGTGTGTCGCATTTTTAACCACAGCGGTGCAGAGCAGCAGTCTTTTCAAATTCCAATATTATGCAAAAGACAAAATAAACTTACCTGTGTTCCACCTAATATAAGCAAAAACATTTGTGCACTTATGTATGATTAAAATGTAATCTATGTACATGCACAGATCTCATTTTCGTGTGTTAATGATATACACCGTAATTTTTTTTGGTAAGACACGATCCTAACGGTATTTGACACAACAGTACATTGTTTGATGCCTACTATCAGTGGCACAAAGTGAATAAGTTGGAATGGAAACAGAGTTGAGCATTGATTAGCATACAGCTTCATGCTTTACCTCTTACCAATCAGCATTTAATTATCGTACATTTACATGCACAACTCCTAAAGCTCTAATCAGTGCCACCCATCGGGTCAATACAGATTCATGGATCTTCAGAACAGCTCACCTTCCCATAATGGTCCTTGTGTCCACCAGACTCCACCAGCACACACCCCCCTGGTCCCAGAACCAGCGCCTCCTCCTCCACTCCCCCTTTTGCTGGCTCCTCCCCAGGTTTGGGGGGACGACGGGGGCCGCTGGGCTCTAAATCTCTCAAAGAGGAGCGGTCCGCACCCAGACCGAGGCCTTTAGGTCTAAGCTGGTGCTCGATGGGCTTCACATCTCTGACAGAAGGGGAAAATAAAGGATCAATTAACCATAGGTGCCAATAGAAACAGAATGTATAGGGTCTGTGGTGTTGTATTACCACTGTGCATCAATTAGGGCAAGAAAGCCCTGGGGTCATTCTGAGAAGCACCAGACTCACTGTTTGAAGGTCCTACCGATTCCCTCCCCGGCCTTCCAGCCCATTCCTTTCAGCATTGCCATGCCATAGGCTTCCACAGGAACGCTCTCATAGTCTGCCTCTGAGGACTGACAGCAGGTGAAACGTCAACAATACAACCGCGAAATAAGTCAAAATAATATATCGGGAGGAAAAAATAAAATAAAATAAAAAGACTCCTTT
The DNA here is from genome assembly GCA_025775045.1 of Hiodon tergisus. Classification (NCBI taxonomy): domain Eukaryota; kingdom Metazoa; phylum Chordata; class Actinopteri; order Hiodontiformes; family Hiodontidae; genus Hiodon; species Hiodon tergisus. The sequence goes on along the minus strand of JAOVYW010019271.1, from coordinate 10,827 downwards.
TGTTATCAAAGTTGAGGCTCTTTAAGAAATGTGATAATCACAAACTCAGACCAAGGCAGCTGCCGCACACAGAGCAAGTTAAAAACCACAAGCACCAATTTAGGTAGCAGCGATCCACTGGGTGATAAAAATGCAAGATGACAGCAGAAAGAGTGGGAGGACCGTGGTTGTTTATCTGCAGTCTCCAAAGAGAAAGGTAGGGGGCTAAGCTGGGGACATCGCTGACTGAGCACTTCAGACATTAGCATGCCGGTGTGTCACTGCCCTGCATTTATAAGGCACACGCGCACACGCACACACACACACACACACACACACACACACACACACACACACTCACTCTCTAGGGAACCATTCCCCTTTCTTAAAAATGCTCATTGGAAACTACTTTCCATTAGTACTATCCTAGGAATGCAAAACAAATACACATGCAAAACAAACACTCATACCCATGCTGACACAGATGTATGCAAATACAGACGTAGGAAAAAGACCCGTTTCTTAAATATAAAATGGTAACATCACTCAAAACTCAGATGCATTCAAATGACCTCTAATAAGATGTTCCAGAAACTCTCAACATATTCTCAAAATACCCACTTCCCCCAACTCACACATACATACATTAATCATCCCAGTTGATGGACCGATGAGGATATGCCGCAGTCAGCACATTCACCCTTGCATTAAGTTTCAGTCAGACAGACTGGTTTGTCGAGCCCTGACTTTGTTTGTCTACCTCTTGTTGTCAGGCAATATTCTCATGGGACCTTTCTCACTCAAACCTGACAGTCCCCCTTTCAACTAAAGGCTCGAAAAGAAGCAGAGCCTCTTCACCAGCGTGCATTCCCTTCAAGGTCTTAAGCCCGACTCCCTTGACCAGCTTACCGACTCAGGACGTAGATCAACCTTGACTCTGTCTCCGTCCTCAAAGCCTTCTGGCACCTTGTTTTGCATCAGCAGGGGGATGGTGAGGTTGAGGTCCATCTGAGACCCATTCTTCCACTTCTCCTGTTGCCTCTGAGATTCTGACACAGATAAATAGTGTGTTGATGGGAGGATGTAGACAAGCACGCCTCACAGATGCTCACACATTGGTACGGTTAGGGGCTTTTAGTTTCTTGGATAATAAATAAAATAAAAGTAAAGTTTTTTTTGTCGAGTAAAACCAGTCGCTCCACTGGAGTGCAATGTCAACAGCTTCTTCACAACTGGCATTACTACAACTGAGCCAAGTACTGACTTTTTAAAGTTGTTCCAAAGCCTTCCTTGTTCCATTTTTTTTTCCCCTATCAATGTTCAATAGGGTGACATTAATGGATGTTGATGGTCATAATTTAAGCACTCTAACCAATGAGCGCATGACCACATCATCAACTATGAAGCTACTAGCAGTCTGAAGTATTAAGAGAAAAACAACATAAGCACCTTCATTTTTTGATTAGCTCCTGGAGCATGTGATCAAACTACGTCCTACCAGCCAAATCAAGACTACAATCATGACTACAATGGCACCAACCTTCAATGAGCTCCTTGACAGCTTGAGACTCCACAGAGTCTTGGTCTTCAGACTGGGAGACACTACTACTCTCTCCTGTCCCCTTGGAACCTTTTTCCTGCCTATACCAGCGGTTCTTATTGATCAAGGGGATAATCAGCTCTTTGGGTTTGTCCACAGGCTTGGTGCTGGAGACACAACAACGGTAGAGTGTTGACACTCAACATAGCAGTATCTACAGACTTAATTTTTTATGCAGTGACAGAGGCCTATCTATGGAAGATGAACATCAACACTGGCCTACTTTAATCCTGTGACTTCCGAAGCAATCTGTGTTTTATTGGGGTTGTCTCGCATTTTACAGATGACAGAAGAAATTCCTTAAATTGTAATGACTAGCCGATAGTTCTCCCTTTAGACGTACTTGCCTACCAACGGTCGTTTGGCCTAAATGGGCCATATGTATGCAAACATGAACGCACACAACGCGTATATACATGCTTACAGTTATTCGTAAACAACATGTTACCCTGCACGGGAGATAGTTGACCTCAAACATCGCATAAATATCTCCGCTATCTCCGAATAAATCTAGTGAGAGACAATCTAGTGCGAACAGTACCGTCCCATCATTGTGAACCTTTCGTGGTCAGAACCTTTCTGTTTTGGTACACCTAGATGTGGATACTGAAAACTAGCAGTTAGCCCCTGAAAGACTAAAAGCTAGCAAATAATAACATCGCATTTTCAAACAAATCTACCGGGAAAGGTGTTCAGATTGGAGAGAGAAAAAAAACGACCAACACACATAAGCATTGCAATATTTAACCACTGGGTTATTTGATGGGTATGTTTTTCATTATTCACCATCCTTTTAAATATTACTTCAGGCAAGCTACTTACATATCGATCACTAGGGCGAGTTCAACCCCTATGTTCTAGATAGCACTTTTACATTTACCTCTTCAATTCTTTACCCTCAACGCCTGTTAAATAGTCCCGCTCCTCTTTTTCAGCCTCATCGCGATTCGAGCTGGATGTTTTAAATTTATTTAAGGTTTTATTAAAACCAAAAGAAATAGGTGCGAGTTTTTTATCTTCTCCATCGAAATCGTTGAAGGAATTAGCTTTAGGTTGTTCAAGACTATTGCCCCGTTTATCTCCTGAATGCGACGCCATGTTTACAAGCAATTTTTCTGCGACGACGAGTAATGAGGACAAGAAGGCACAGGCAAAGACTTCTGGTTTATGTAGTCTTTAGCCACTTTTCACTATGGTTCTGAGGAATACCTCACAAGATGATACAAATCCCGGCATGCAGTGGTCGATATTCTGCCTTCGCCATGGGTCACATAAGGAGAAACCAGGGACACCAGCAAAACGAAAAACGTTGTAAACTAACATTAATTTGGGGGAGAATATGCTGCATTAATTGAGCTGTCCTGCTTCGTGTTGTATTCAACGCATTTCCGGCGAAGATTTATGTTAATTTCATTTACCCTTACCTGCTCCTGACATTTATTTTAAGTGCCCCCATCACACCTGTATTAATGTATAATGATGAAATACCCTGTTTCACAGATCTATACTGACAGTGAAATAGTAAATTAATAAAAGGTGTTTGTTCTGCTTGAAATGACGAAGGAATTCTCAATTTCGTCAAAAAGGTAATGCACAGAGTAGCCACCTGTAAAAGCTGGGCGGGTGTTGCAATTTTTCTGCAATGTACTTTGATAAGAGAGTCGTTTTTATCGACATAGGTCTAACATCTTAGCAGTCTTTTTCAGCACCTTGTCATTGATCCAATTTAGGACTTTGTGGAAAAGTGTGACATCACACATGTAGGAAGAACAAAATTATATACTGTTCCATCGCAGATTTAATTATAAATATTTACCTGAAATTATTCATAGACATTACATGCGTTGCTTTTCCCTACTTGGCTGAGTGTGTTAGGGAAGCTGTGGCTCCAATTAAGATCCACACTGGTCAAGGTTCTCACCAGTTTCTTTGAACATCCATGATACCAGACACCTAACACTATGCCAGGACCTGAGCCACTTTAAATGCCCTCTCTAAAGCTATAATGTTTGCATGGTTTCTCCATATCTCTCCACTTACTACCGATACCTGCCTTGACACCCTCATTTACCCAACATTGTTTCATAATTTCTTTCAGTCTGCCACCTCCCCTACCTAACAACCAGCACCTACCTTACCACCAAGTAAGGCACTTACTGGACTTCTTAAGGCATGGCATCAATGCATTGTCGTTACCTTGCTCATGGTCCATTGCCAAAAAATGTAATTACCCACAAGGATCGAATGACTAACATGTGGATTGTCGTGAATATGCAACAACACCAGCATTATATTTATATCTATCAACCTGTACCTGACATTTGTCTGTGCGCGCGCGCGTGTGCGATTCAATATTACGTACGGAACGGAATTAAGAAAAATAAATATCGTCAGCTCCATCTGATTTGTACAAACGCAGCACATTTTACACACAAAGTGTACACTAAAAACATGACTACCGAAGTACTATCCAATCCGTTTACACTGGGGGCGGTTCTCTTTATTTTATTTTTATTCCCTTTCCTCCCTACCCCCTCCCCTATTCCCCCTTGTTGCTCCTTAGTCTTAACCGTTTCCTCATTCCCATTGCTTGGGAATATTGCAATGTTTTTTTTTTTTATACCTGTGTTTTATTAAAGTGACCGAAGGCATGGCTACCTCGGGCAGGGGGAGCAGCTGTAGTTCCATGGCACATTTCTCCACTTAAATCAATATTGTTGCCGTGTTTTGGGTTTCAACCTTCACAGCGAGCTACAATAGCTTCAATTTAAAAAAAAATCATAAAGAAAGTGTATCGATATCGCATTGGAAAAGGAGATAGGAACAAGGGAATGCTTCTCACACGACACAGAAGCAGGAAATATGAAGGTAAGTCGCGTGACTATAATGTATTTATTTGGTCTGCAGTTTTGGGTAATTTATCTTCCAATCTTTTCTCTCCCTTTCCCCCTCTCTCTCCCCCCTCTCTCTTTCTCTCTCTTTCCCTCACACACACACACACACACACACACACACACACACACACACACACACACACACACACACACACACACACACACACGAGTGTGTGTGAAAGTGTGTGTGTGTGCGCGCGAGTGTGTCAGTGTGTACATATATATACACACACACGAAAGATATATAACCTAATGAAACCTACATAATATGACATATCTATATATGTATATATTTATAAGAAAAATCACTAAACGTAATACACGCTTATTTTCTATTTTCTTTGCTTAGTTTTTGCGATATCTCTTATTGGCGGTGTATGTTTTAAACGACAAGCAAACGCGCTGTCAGATTCGCCGTTTTCAACCCTACCTCTTTTTTTCTCTCGGATCATCACGCGTCTCGTGCTCAGCTGTAAAGCATCCCTGCTACACAGTATCCAAATATACCGTCTGGTGTGCGCATCGTTGTCTGTCTCCGGACTGAGGAAATTTCTAAATATTTACAATAATTTCAGTACACGTTTCAGAAAGCAGTAAATTCGCATAGCATAATATTCAATATTGTAGATTGCTTACCTTTAATATAAAGTGTCAAACTACTATATTTTTAAAGTTACATTTCATTTAGTGACCGCTTGGGTCAGGTTTAGCTTCGCTCGGGTCAATGTATATAGACGTGTTAAAACGGCTTTTTCTGGAGCGCATAAATTGTCTGAAACGAATGTGTGTGTGTCAGCGCCAATGCAGGTCAGTATTTTCCGCAAATATAAGCGCTTTGTACACTTTTGTGTGGATAAATGACTGTGGTAGACCATGGGGAGATTGTAAAGCGTTCGCGTAAACTACAGAACCACTTAAAATCCCGATTTGTTGTCTGACTAAAACTTATAGTGAAAGAGTTGGCAAAACAAGTGGTTACTTATTTACAAGTTGTTGTAGTTCATATTTTGATTTACAGACGGACGTAGCTAGAAATACTTACCTTCAGTTGGCATTGCCAATTATAAAACAATACATACTAGTGATAATTTATATAAAGCTATAATTACATTTAAGAAAAAGAAAATATGACCTCTGTCAAGGAGGTTGTATTCAGTACTACAGTGTATGCCTGTGATATTGAGTATAATTTCATAATATTAATGATTTTGTGACAAATGCTTTGGATAAAGGTATATCTTTATGTTGACCTGTTTTTGTTTCTAAATTTGATTAATGTTGGTGAAACAGGGCTTTGTGTCTGTGTTGGTATGTGCATTTTAAAATGTCTGTTTAAATGTGCCGGATGGTATTTCAAATGTGCTGGCAGACCAGGCTGTGTTATTGGCGTGCAGGTGTGTCATATAAACATGTGTGTTGGCGTAAGTCTATGTGTTGGGCGTGTCTCTCTGCGTGGATGAGCTTATTTTGAAATGATGGATGCTATGACCCCGATTTCACACTGAGCACTGCTGTGGGTTTTCCAGAGCAGTCAAGGTTATAGTGCAGTTATGAATCATTAATTAAGTCTGGAGAGAAACGCTGCTCTAGGAGATAGTTTTGCTCTTCGACTGTCCTCACCTGCACGCCGCACCCCTCTGACCTCTATCCGTGATGCTTCCATCTCCCTCACCGCTCCCAAGGATTTTATCTCCGACTCTTGCGTAACTCATTTAGCCCCTTATTATGCTGCATGCTGAAAATAAATGATTTTGCCCTATTGATAACAGTTGGGGTTCACTGCGTTACTAGACGTAACCGGTCATGTTTTACTGGCCAGCTAGTCCTGGAGCAGACACAGCCAGTGTCAAATCAAAACGACGCCACACCCATTTAACAGAAATGACCAGATCAGGTACTTGCAGCTCTGCTGTAAGTATTACCTATCCGTACGTGTAAAGTATGTGGTATTGATGCTTGCTTTTAAACAGTCTTTGCTGGAGTTTAGCATGGTTTTCTCTGTTCCACACGATTGTTCAACAAAATGTCTGACTGGTAACAAGGCTTTCAGACAAAGTAAATTGTTCAAAAACAATAATACCTATTGAGACACCTAGAAACAATGACAAGATTTCCTAGGACTCACATCTTATAGTTCTGTTTTAATGGGAGTCCAGATGTATTGGAGTCTGAGACTGGGATCAATATCAGGTGGTGTCAGTGGGAGGACGGTCACCTTCAACCACACTGCCTGAGTCAGCACAGCCCGACACACACTTGGATGCTGCCACTCGGGTTACGACACTGTGACCTCTCAAACGCAATGTGGCCCAGTCCCCGTCCACCTTTTCTATGTATTTTCACTAAATAGTACATTCCTGTCCCATTGCTCAATCTTCTGCTGCTATTAATCTGCTACCCTTCCCATTTATGTAGTTTAGGCACCCCTCTCCATCATCTGACTTTAACAGTAGTTACAGTACACTACTGTTCCTTTAATTATTTAAATAATTGTCCTAATTAGAATTTTCCAGTAACTCCAATTTAAAGTTTGCTCTCTTAATATTACTTTCAATAATTTAAAGTCTGTCTTTAAGCTGAAAATGAGGTAAAAATGTCTTGACACAGTGACTGGTGTGCTCTGCCCATTACCCATTACCCGTTAAATGTTTCCGAAGAGAGCTAAATGTGTCTTGCTAGTGCGTTATGGGTATCATTGTAATACACACCTATGTCCTGACTTTGTATGCGGATCTATGTGATTCAGCACAAACAGATGCTGGGTGTTCGTCTCAGGAAACCAATGGCGTAAAAAGTCGGAAAATCCAGTAAGCATGACAGGTGTGCAACCTGACTTCCTACAACCTGAAACCTTGCCAGCTGGAAGCGTTGTGCAGTGGGACGCAAGGAAAGGCAGCTGATTGGTGGATGTTGTAGACCGACACTGGCTCGCTCCATGGACCTTATGACTAGTGTTTCTCTGCTGGTTTATGTGTGTTTTTCATCCCGCCAGATAATCTTTCATTTTTAAATCTGCCACTGCTGTCCGTTGTGCTGACAGCACTCCTCTGCCCTAGATTTCAAATGAATGAGCGTTGGTAGATTTTAATGCTCCTAAATTACTATTTTCTGCCGCTTTCCAGAGGGAATGGGTGACTAATGAGAAGCGTTTTTATTGAAAAACCTGAAAACATACTAAAGGCGCTGTCTTTTTACATGCACTTCACGCATGGTGTTTGTTTTTCAAGCCAGTGTGTTTGTCCACCAGTTTTATGACTGGTGTTTATTTTAGGGGCTTTTGTTGGCTAACCTCCAGAGCACCTCAGAGACTGAGGACACGTGAACAGGTGCATTCAGGCTAGTGTAAGGAGAACGTTTAAGCTGGGTGAAGATATTTGTTGGGTTTGTGGGTGAGGTAAAAGCAAAGGCAGAGGTCAGGGTTAAAACTGTGCTGTTAAAAACCTTGATTATGATCTGTGAGATATACACGCACACACATATATGTGCTGTTTAGTTTAATTTGGATTGGTTTTTGCACCACCCCACTGCTGACACTGTAGGGCACTGTAGTGTTGACGACAGACATCTAGTGAAATCAAGATTGACACCTGGCTTGACAGCAAGATGATTTGGACACTGACAGACTTACTTGAAGACCCCTCCAGTTAATGGAGTGAACAGCTGCCGAGTCATTACAAAGACTCCAAATCGACAGGTTTATCAGTACAGTTGTACTTCATGTGGTTTCCAACATGTGTTTAGGTATGGTAATATGACAGGACACATAGTGTATCCATGTATTCAACTGATCAAGTCAGATCTATATAAATAAACTGAATTGAAATCACCTCACGTCGGATTTTCATGTATCAAGAATTTCATGCACATAGAAGCAAACGATTACAAAACTGAATTAAACACGTTCTTAATTTCACACGCTTTCTAACTCTCATTTGTTAAAGTCTTCAAAGATGTATGTTGTTGGCTGCCGAACCCGGTGCCCTTGTCTTGCTTGTTCTGAGTTCCAGCTGTGCTCTGACTGGCTTTATATAATCCTTAAATAAACTGACACAAAGTTCAGTTAAACCTGAGGGAACACTTGAATGAAGGGGTCTGGTGTGAAAGTAAAACCTGTACCTTCAGAACATTACATTATAATATATTTCTATAGAATATGTGAGCGAGAGAGAGAGAGAGAGAGAGAGAGAGAGAGAGAGAGAGAGAGAGACTGATTTATTGAATCTCTTCTAAGTACGGGAATATACATTTAAAGACCTTTAAAGATGATGCCCTCAGGTAGTAAAATTATGAAAATGAAAATGAAACAGACAACACTGACATTCTTGTGTCATTTAGCTCCTGATGACCTGTATGAGATTACAGTGGAAGGGAAGGCTAGGGGAATCGTGATACGACCTGATCACTGGGAGATGGTGAAAACATGGAACCAGATAGGGAGTGGTCAGCACTTTCTGAGCTAAAGGTCAGCACTTTCGACACTGATGAATGCGTTTTATATGTTTGGTCTACTTGAGGATAAATCCTGTGTCTGTTTTCAAAATGGCACATTGTCAGATGCCCGTATTGTCGTCAGCTGCAGAAGAGGTACTTACGAGTTGCCATTGAAGTATATTGCCAATTCCATTGTTAGCCTTGACACTGTATTTCTAGTTAAGTGAATGTTCAGGTTTTGTTTTTTTTAAAGTGTTTCTGATGCGGGTAAAGTCATTTTGAATTTTTACTCTCTCTCTCACACATCATAGGTGTACTACGCCCCTGTATACCAGAATCAGTGTATTATGATTTTGCTTTTAAAAACTGCAAGAGGTAACGTCCAGCGACAGTTTAATCATCTAGCGCTCATATAGCCTTGTTAGCGGACACTAGGACCAGGGCTGAGTGGATGTTTGGCAGCATGAAAGGCCAAGTCATGGGCTGTAAGACCCCTGCAGCTGTTTCTCTTAAAAATGAGGGGAGAACCAAGGTTGAACACTTTATTTTCAGACCGTTCTCCTTTCACATGTTTCTGTTTTGACTCTTATAGGATCTGTGTTAGTGTTACTGCATCCCAATAAAATACATGGATGCTTTACGCGTGTTAATGTCGGAGGACAACCCACTGCTGACTCAGAGAGGTGTGATTCAGCTGCAGACTGCTTCACAGTGGGACAGGGAGAACGTGACCGAGAGAAGAGGAAGGGGAAGATTTGGAGATGTCGGACATTGTGCTCTGTGCTGCATCAGACCTTGGGTGTTGGCAGTGTCATGACAGAGAGGAGTGTGGGAAAATGGACAGCTACCTCTGTGGCGCCTTGATGGCATTTCGACAGGCATTCAGGCAGCCGGTGGATGAGCGAACTCAACAATAAATGTCAAAAAAAGGTGACATAAGTATCATCTGGATGTTTTGATATGTACTTCAGCAGAGGTGAGCTTCTATATTAGTTCCAAACACACCCCATGGGAGACTGAAACCAGACCTTCCAAGGTCAAATCGCTGACAACTTTGCCAAGCTCAGCCTGTCTGTTGCTTTCCTTTCTCTATCTCGAGCTGCCAAAAAACCCTCTGTATCAGCTGTGGTGCCACAGGGGGGATAATTGACTGATACGCCGGTCGCTTGTGTTGAAGCAATTAGGTGTCTTCTTGTGCTGGTTAATCTGTCCTTTACCACTTCTGGATGGGCAGAAGTGGAGCCTTTCAGCTTATCTTCTCTCTGGAAGCAGAGAAGAACACCTCTGGAGAACAGTGATCGCTGCCTAAGGAGTCTGAAAGATCTCTCTGGATGTCTGAGTAGTGCAATGTTATAGGCATTTAAGAACCTCTTTTGATCAAAGCCCCTCTTTTTGTTGTGCTCAGCTAAATAGTCAGTTAATGCATATGTTTGGTTTGTTTCATTAAATACTGTTTCTAATTTAAAGCAGTTTATCGCGTTCTTTGTCCGTATGGTGGAAATCCTTTCCTACGCAGGGAATGTAGAGCTGGGAGGAATTGAGCACTGAATTTAAGGGCCTTGTTTAATCTTCCTGCTTAATCGTCCCACTTTTAAGTTTTTCCTTAAGTTTGAATTTTAGATGCTTGACTTTTGTGACTTATACATTTTGAGTTATCCAGCCAGTAAAATAAATGAAAGCATTGGGTTGATTTGAATGTTTGAATTGGTTATTAAAAGATAAGAACAGAGTACTACAGGAATCCGACCCTTAGGATTAGGAGGATAAATCCTGTTGTTCTGTATGTGCAGCCTGTGAGAGCTGATCTTTCCAAGGCTTGTCTAGGTTAACCGCCAGTTCCTGAAGTCTCCAGCAGGGTTTGTTCAATGGTTGGTTCTCTCTCTCTCTCTCTCTCTCTCTCTCTCTCTCTCTCTCTCTCTCTCT